>JAOQMR010112892.1:0-11592 GCA_027563865.1 Erythroxylum pelleterianum
AACAATAAATCTAACCTTTGTACAATTTTCATAATTTCAGAAATTTTCTTCATTTATCGAACATTCAAAACTTGTAACAATTTTTCAAAAACGCCAATCATTCGAAAACAATGAATTTAACCATTTGTAAATCATTCCGAAATCAATTAATTTAAATCATTCGAAAATAATAATTTATAAACATTGTTCCTTTCTTAAATTTTCGAAATCACACAATTAACTTATAATTCAATAAATAAACATATTACCCACCTCAAATCCTTGCTAGAAACTTGTCCAAAGCTTCAATTTCTCCAATCCTCAACGAAAATCCCTAATTCAAGACAAAATCTCCAATTTATAACCATCCAAAATTGAACATCAATTTGGGCAAAATCACTAAAATAAACTATAGAAAATCCAATCCCATAACATTCTTAAACTATCTAAACCAAAAACTCTTTAAAAGATCAAAGATCAAAACATCTCTTACCTTAAATTCTTCATCAATTTTCGGATTTCTTAGCTCATCATGGAGCTCTCTTCATCCTCCACCTTTTCCCCTCTCGAAACCTCTTAAAATCGTGCTTAAAACTTAAGAAAAATGAAACCCTAATACCTTTCTTCTTCTTTCTTCTTCTCCACCTCCACCGAAGCTTCTCTCTTCTCCTTTTTCTCTTCTCTTTCTTTTCTTCTCTTGTTTTGTTCTTAAGTGTCGTGCTTTATGAAGAGAAAAACGACAGCCCTTCATTCTTTCATTTAATGAAAGCCAAAAGACCATAAAGCCCCTCCATATAAGCCTTAAAACTTAACCTTTTAAGTGAACTTTCAAAATTACCCCTTAAATCTCATTTTAATACTTAAATCTCATTTTAATACATGCTTACTTTAGGACATTTTCTAACCATCAATTTGAAGGAATTTGCTAAAACTTCCTTCTAGAGAAATGTTCCTCATTGTCTTAATTTCATAACGCCACCAAAATCATTAAATTTGGTGCATCACACCAAGAGTTATACTCCAAAACATTATGCTAACACATTTCCAGGAATTTACTTCCATCCAAAAATTCATAATCTTAGAGGCTGAATTGAAACTGAAGTCCTTCAGAACATTTGTAGCCCTATTTCTCTAGTTTAATCCGAATTAAGAATTACCTTATTTAGATGACTAGAGCAAATGTTATGGCCAAAATACTTTCAGCTCTTGCTAATCCAAGACTGAACACTAAACCTGACTTCAAATTCAGAAATTAAAAATCTTAGAGGCTAAATTGAAATTCAATTCCTTCATATGATTTGTAGCCCCAAGTCTCTATTTTATTTTTCCACAAGAATCAGTTCAATCGGATCTCCACAGATCAAGAATTTCTCAAAAGACTGAACCATGTTCAGAAAATTTCCAAACTCACTTTGATTTAGTCAAGCACCTTCAATTTAATCTAAAAAATTCATAAATTTCCCATGAGGATGTAGAAAATTGTCTTAGGAATCCAACGCTTTAAAAACCAAGTCAATCGAATTTCGGACGGAAAATTTTTAAGCAAAATATTGAGAGAGGGTCGGATTGGGAAAGAAATAACAAAAGCAGGAGTCAAAACGGCATATAAATAACCGAAATTTCCAAAATTCATAACTCTTGATCCCAAACTCCAAATTTGACAAATTTTGTATCAATAGAAAGCTCAAAGGATGCTCTACAACTTCCATGAAGGACAGAAAAATCAATTTGGCCCCTAAGAGGGTCAAAAAAGCCACTTCAAAGTTTCTGTCCACTAATGATCATACCAAAACAGTAACAGAAACTTCTAAAAATCATAACTCCACATTCCATGGTCCAAAAATTCTAAACTTTACATCAATGGAAAGATCAAAACATAATCTACAACTTTCATGAAGCACTTAAAGGCAATCTCGACCTCTAATTAGATCAATTTTTCACTCAAAGATTCTGCCCTGCTAAACATCACCTAAACAATATCCAAACTTTCAAATTTCATATCTTCCAATTCCCACATCCAAAAATTGCATACTTTATAGAGTTGGAAAGATTGAAAGGCAAGCTATAACTTTCATGTAGACCACTTACCCCAATTCAGACCACATCAGTATGGCAATTGGCCTCAAAGCATAATACATGCAAACTTACCCTATGAACATTTTCCAAACACAAAGCAAAATACACTTAACTTCGAAAGATCATAACTTTCAATCCCGATATCAAAAAATGTCATACTTCATGGCGACAGAAAGCTTTCAATAGAAGCTAAACTTTTCATGAAGATCATTTTATCAAATTCTACCTAAATCAAAAAGTCAACTATTCAACCCCAAAAAGTCAAATTTTCTTAATTCTTCAAATTCTCACATTTTTTCTCTTTATTTCTTGATTTTTCAACTTCCATTTCAATCATTTAATAATTCTAAATTCCACTAAAAGTTTGGGGTCCAACACCACCCATCTATTATCAACCTCAAGTCTGGAAATTTTGACTTTTCTTCCATTATCTCTCCGTCTATAGCATGGATAAATGTCTTCACCATGGACAGTGAAAGGAGTAAAATCCTTGGGATAATGACTTTTGCATACACCATATCTCTTACAAGGACAATGTTTGTTCATAAAACCACAAGGACCGTGGATCATATGCTTAATGACAAGAGAATATAACTTAGAATTGTGATCAGGATTAGGTATTTCAGCTGATATGATTTGATCATAGGAATCTGGATTCAGCAACTTAAATTGTGGCTGGAGTATTAGCAGCAAATGAGCATGAGGAAATCCACGCTTTTGAAATTCAATAACGTAAACAAATGCGGAAACACCTCCGAAATTTTTTTTTGATCAACTCATTTTTTAGAATTTCAAATTTTGCTCTGAACACTCTGGACAATAAATCTTGTCTGTCTTGTGCCTTTTCATGGAATTTAAGATTCTCTTGTATTTCTTTCCATATAGGATTGCAAGTGATAGTGAGGATATATCTGGTCTGTCATATTTTTGCACCAGAGCCATTGCATCGAGATAATAGCATTTCATGTCCCTTGGGCCACCGATAAATGAAGCTGGGAGGACAATTCGTCGGCCAATTGTAGAAGCTTCAGTTTGACCAACGTTAATGCTATCTAAAACACATTGCAAAATTTCTGATCGTATCTTGTTTTGTTTTTTCTATGGAAGTCAAGACGAGATGTTTCAATCTTTATATAAGAACCAACAACGAATTGTTGAAGTAGTCTTAAGCTGTGGAGAAGCATGGATTCGTCATAAGTTCTGATTTGAAGTCGATAGCAGTAATACTCTCTGACAGTTACTAGACCATGTTTAGACTATGCTTCTTGAGTAACTAGTAATAGAAAGAAAAAATTGATAAATTAATTTGTGTAATTAGATAATATTTAGGAAACAAGGGAATAAGTAGACAACTAACCTATGTTTTTGAGAGCGAATAATTCAGCTAGTTCAGTAAAAGTGCAAAAAGGAGTAGTGCTTGTTTCATCAGAAACATTGGTCCTGTTTGTTTGTGGAATTAATCGCTTAATGCCATGATGTCATCCTGATTCGCCGCGCGAAAATAAAAGTGGATATTGAAGCGGGTCATAGCATACATAATAAGATTGAATTCTATACCTCGGACCTAAGTGAGTGTAGACTTGGATATGAGGAGATCTATCATGTTGTTCATCATCAGTTTTAGTTCATATAGCAGCTACTTGTGATGCAGTAGGAAGATTGTAAACACGTTGATCAAGACCAGGATAACATCTGAGAACAATTTCATGATTTTCAAGCAATGGAATATCTTTAAGACTTCAAAAGAACCTAGCATAAGGGTTATCTTGAAGAATTGTCATAATGAGCTTCAACATATTTTCATGAAGTTTATCAGAATTGCTGATCCTTTTTTGTAGTTCTTCATCAGTATCAAAGAAATAAAGCTGGATTCTAGATACCTTGTTTGTTGGCAGTAAAGTGTCAAGGAAATGATAAACTTGTCCTTGAACATGGAATGTATAAACTCCCTTTGTGCTTTTTGTGAGGTTACGATCATATCTGGCTCTATAGGAAGTGAAAGCTAGATTGTTATTGTATGTATAAACATTCTTCCTGAAATGTTCTGATTCTTCGTCACTATTTATAAACAAATATTTTAAAGCATAAGGCATTTGAGGAGCAACAATTGAAATTTGTCCAGACGAGCAACAGAAGGATGGAGGTTCAAGATAAAATCGTTTTGCGTTACAATATTCACAATTTGGAACTGAAGGGAGCTATTGAGGTTCAACAGGTAAATTCTGCAAGGATGCTAATGTTGAAGCAAAGGTGCGATGATTTATCCTTTGAAACATATAAAAAGAACATTATCACTTTGTGGACTAGTTAGATTGGAAATAGTTTTAATATAGTAAAAAAAAGGTACCTTCATTAATCTGATCAGCATGGATATCAATACATCAGGGACATATTTGTCAATAAGAGGGTTCATGAGTGGGAAGTTGACCGATGGAAGTTCGATATTAATGAAAGAATCGTTATGTTGATGAGTTATTATTTGGTGAAGTGTCGATGAAGTGGAACTTTTTTTTGCAGCTTGACTTTCTCTACGTCACCGTAACAATTCTTGTTTTTTATTATTTGCCATTTTAGCATAATTTTGACGTCTTTTAGCATTTCTATCCATATTTAAAAACCTGAGCGATAAAGATAATATGAACATCTTTGATCTATCCATTGATGATGTTTGATAATAACATTTGTTAAATACACACACACACACACACACACACACACACACATATGGAATATAATTGAATATATATTATAAATCATATCAGAGTAGACATGTAAACGAAACATTAAGATTATCCTTATGAGTGTTGACTTCAAGAAAAATTTCTTACGCAATAGATGTAACAAAGGATAAATTAAATAAAGAGTCGATAATGAAGTGGTAACATTTTGATATGCAAATAAATAAACAAAAAGATGTAGTAAGGACACAGTGGATGAAAAAGGTAAGCAAATATTTATTTAAAATAACCATACATACCTTAGTAATCGAAGAATGCATAAGAGAATAAGCAAGGAACCTAAAAAAATGGAGTATAAATTCAGTCAGAATAATAGAATAAGGAAAAATTTATAATGGAAAAAAGGAAATGATATTTACAAAAATTAAAATAAAGCGGATTATTGTACCAATAAAAAAAGTAATGATTGAATAACGTTTAAATTTGATATTTTTTAATAGAGTTTGAACAACTGCATTTATTGGCTATATTTATTGCTTATGTAGTTCAGCTGCAGTGTCGAAGAAAGGAAATTAGGTTAAGTAAACAAAACTGGAAAAAATGTAATAAGTAGAAGATAAAGATACAATTTTATTGAAACGATAATTTTTTTTTAAAAAGCCATGGACAAAATAATGCCTCACTAATATGAACGGTTGTTTTTCTTTTCTTGAAACAAAAGACGCAACTTTGAGGGTTTTTTTCTTTCTGGAACGGAGAATTTGATCTATTCAGGTTAAATAAGAAGAAGGTAAAACAAAAGGGCAGTTGAGAGAAGTAAAGTTTGGTGGGAGAAAATGTTTCAGCGGTAACGGTAGATATGATTTCAGGGTTAAGTCACAGGAATAAAGGTAAGAAGTTGAAATATAAAGGTGTCAATGGAGGGCATGCGAGGGCTAAAATTTCAATGTAAGTTATTTTAATCACAAAGAAATACAGGTAAATATTGGGTTTTCAAGAATAATCTCGATTGTATTAAATGATGACTGCTGCATTAAATAGGGGTGCAAAAAAAGGCATGCAATCATAGTAATTTTTGAATGTGTACAGAAGTTAAAATTATTGCTGAAGCTCAACCTGTCAGGAGTAGTAGGTGTATAATGATTAGAAACGCCGATGAAAAAGTTGTTTCATTTTTTAGGCTTGATACGGTGCGAGTGTTAAGTTGCAGAAGTTAATTTAAGCAGTAAAAACAATACTGAATGTTATAACAAAATTTTTATATTATAACAACCGATGTTTGGTTCATACATTTTGGGGGTTACATTGTGTTTCCTTCGAAGCAAAAAAAAAACGTATCATTGATTGAGTTTATTAAATATAATGTGAAAGGTAAAAAATTTTGGTGGCCTCGAGAAATCGGTGATGTTCCGGTCCTGTTCTTGTCTGGTGCAAAACCTTGTTGAGATGTTTTTTATATTATAATAATTTAACACCGATGCATGGTTCATACATTTTGGCGGCCACTGTCTCCTTCCTTGTAAGTAAGTAAAAAAATATGTATCATTGGTTGAGTTGATTAAGTATAATGCGACAGGTAAGAAATTTTGGTGGTCTCGAGAAATCTATCACCAATCAATTGAAACGTCAATCTTTGTTATGGTCCTCTTCTTCTCTAATTATCTTCATGTCTGCTCATGTCTCGAATATCTTATCAGCAATATAATTTAACACCGATGCGTGGTTCATACATTTTGGCAGTCATCGTCTCCTTTCTTGTAAGTAAAAAAACACGCATCATTGGTTTAGTTTATTAAGTATAATGTGACAGGTAAAAATTTTTGGTGGTCTTGAAAAATCTATCACAAAAAGATTAAGATTTCAGGTCGATTGCATACTGGGATGCTGGTTATGCTGTCGAGTATATGTCAGCTGCAAGTTGTAGGTCGCATACGTTGCGGATCAAGCACCACTTAGAAGTCAGAGGAATGAATAGAAACGTCAATCTCTGTTCCGGTCCTCTTCATGTCTGGTGCAAAACCTTGTTGAGATCTTTTTTATATTATAATAATTTAACACCGATGCATTCTTCATACATTTTGGCAGCCACCGTCTCCTTTCTTTTAAGTAAAAAATACGTATCATTGGTTGAATTGATTAAGTGTAATGCGACAGGTAAGAAATTCTGGTGGTCTGCAGAAATCTATCACTAATCGATTGAAACGTCAATCTCTATTATGGTCCTCTTCTTCTCTAATTATCTTCATGTTTGCTTATGTCTCCAATATCTTATCGGCAGTATACTTTAACACCGATGCATGATTCATATATTTTGGCAGTCATCGTCCTTTCTTGTAAGTAAAAAAACACGCATCATTGGTTTAGTTGATTAAGTATAATGTGACAGGTAAAAAATTTTGGTGGTCTTGATAAATCTATCACAGAAAGATTAAGATTTCAGGTTAATTGCATACTGCGATGCTGGTTATGCTGCCGAGTATATGTTAGCTAAAAGTTACAAGTCGCATACATTGCAGATCAAGTACCACTTAGAAGTCAGAAGAATGAATAGAAACGTCAATTTCTGTTTCGGCCCTCTTCTTGTCTGGTGCAAGACCTTGTTGAGATCTTTTCTTATATTATAATAATTTAACACCGATGCATGGTTCGTACATTTTGGCGGCTACTGTCTCGTTCCTTGTAAATAAAAAAACACGTGTCATTGGTTGAGTTGATTAAGTATAATGCAACAGGTAAGAAATTTTGGTGGTCTCCAGAAATCTATCACCAATCAATTGAAACGTCAATCTTTGTTCTGATCCTCTTCTTCTCTAATTATCTTCATGTCTGCTCATGTCTCCAATATCTTATCGGCAGTATCAGGTACCACTTAGAAGTCAGAGGAAGATCGCAACTCTATAGTTTGTAGAGACAAACTATCAATGGGCAGACATGTTCACTAATCTGACGAAACCTCAACATGGTTATGCTGAGTGATCAATAATAACTACATATACTCATGCAAAACATTAATAATGCTAGAAATAAATCATAATAACAATAATTAAATTAATGAGGACAGGAAATTACATTTATAAAAAATAAATTTGATATAATTAAATAAGTCAGAATAATAAGGATAATAATAATAAGAAGAAAATTATTAACTACAAAATTTTCATAATGAATATATAAATATCATAACATATATATATTATTGATCTGTGATAATTAACGTTAAGTCAAAATGAGTTCATGATCAACAATTTTGAAGTCAAATTAAGACGAAGCG
Source organism: Erythroxylum pelleterianum (assembly GCA_027563865.1). Lineage (NCBI taxonomy): Eukaryota > Viridiplantae > Streptophyta > Magnoliopsida > Malpighiales > Erythroxylaceae > Erythroxylum > Erythroxylum pelleterianum. The sequence goes on from JAOQMR010112892.1 coordinate 8,005, forward strand.
GAAGTCAAACTAAGACGAAGCGCGGAGACAAAAGTAAGAGGAAGTGCAAAGACAAAAATTTATTTCTTTATTATCGTAATTTCCTATTCTGATTAATTTAATTATTGCAATTATGATTTATTTGTAGTATTATTAATGTTCTACATGAACCGATAATCCTTCTATAAAGGGTTTGATTATACGTCTCATTTTTGCTTCTCCACTTCTACTTACTTTTGTCTCCTCGCTTCGTCCTATTTTTGTCTTTGCACTTGGTCTCAATTTTGTCTCCGGCCTTCGTCTTATTTTAAGACGAAGATGATGTCATACTAAGAGGAAAAACTAAGATGAAGTTGACGTCATACTAAGACGAAGATAGCGTGACAGTAAGACGAAAAACTAAGACAAAAAACTGAGACGAAAGATATTATATCTGTATATATATATATTATATACATATACGTAATAGGAATCATAATATTTACATTAATATGTGAATTAATATGAATCAATAATATATATATGTTATTATTTTTATATAATATATATAATTATCATAATAATTATTTATCAATTACATTAATTATTATTAAGAAAACATGATAATTATAAATAAAAATACCATTAAACTTAGTTGGGAAATTTTTATCACTTAATAAAATTCAGATAATGAATATATAAATATAATAACATATAAATATTACCGATCTGTACTAATTAATGTTAAGTCAAAATGAGTTCATGATCAACAATTTTGATAAGAATCATATAATAATAATATTAGAAAGTGACGAAAGTAAGACGAAGCGGAGAAGGAAAAATAAGACGAAGCGCGGAGACAAAAGTAAGAGGAAGTGCAAACATAAACATAAGACGAAGCGGAGAAGAAAAAATAAGATGAAGGGTTAACAATAACAGTGACGGTAGTCACAGCGGGTAAATTCTGTCATAAGAAAGTTTTGGAGGGAAAGCATCTTAAAGCCTTGAGAATACCGCCTACTCTAGAAGTCTCTTCACATACCCTAACATCCAAAAGTAAGACAAAGCGCGAAGAAAAAAGTAAGAGGAAGTGCAAACACAAATATAAGATGAAGCGGAGAATGAAAAATAAGACGAAAGGTTGGAATAGTTAACGGTAACACGGTCGTAAGAGCTTATGATAACAGTAAGGGTAGTCACAGCTGGTTATTTCTGTCATAAGAAAGTTTTAGAGGGAAAGCGTCTCAAAGCCTTGAGAATACCACCTACTGTAGAAGTCTCTTGACATACACTGACATCGACTTTTAAACAACTCTCAACAAAAACTTTTCATTACTCTGTTTGGATATCAAACCTTCCTTTGCTCTTACTCGCAACTTCAGAAACCAACTTCTCCTCTTTCAGAAATACATTCGTGCATTTAGTAATTTGTTAACCACAGAAAGAAATGGAGCAATCGATGACTACTGCAAGACTGGTTGCAGCATCAATGCTTCAACTATTAATAGAATGGGCTTGAAGAATCTGGTGGATACTCCGAGACACAAGCACCGGAGGCTGGAATTTCAGAAGTTAAGAATGAAAAGTGGTTGGAATTTCATAAGAAGAAAATTCAACCTGAACAACAGACTCCTCGAGTGATTGGAGAAAAAAAGAAGCAGAAAAGAAGTGACAAGAAGAGCACTCCTTCTGTTGTTCAACAGAAGAAAAGGGTAGTTGAACACGGTCGACCACAGGTAAATCCTTCTGAGCCAGTGAGAAAAGAGGATTTAAAAAAGACAATTATTAAAGAAGTTCAACCTGTGAGGAGTAGTGGCTCTCTAATGATTAAAGAAACCCCGAAAAGGTCGGTCAAGGTACAATTTGAACCAATCTTGGTAAATAGCGGTACAATGAATCTGTTGAATGATGCAGACATAAGGTTTTATAGTGTTCTATGAGATGAGAGAACCAGACCATACCCTATAGAAATGACAAGGCAGAGGTACACTATATTTCCAGTCATAGAAAGAACTGTGATCAAGATTGTACCTGATGTACAGCCAAGACCTTACATTGTTCACAATGTGGAAAAGGGGAAGAAGAAAATGTACCCTAAAGGGACAAGGGGTGATTTGACGGAAGATGAGGTTGCAGATGAAGTCAGAAAGATAGATGAGGCATGCTTTGTAGTTCAGCAGAGAGGAACCTATGTCTCCCATCACGTTTCAAAGGAATCAGGAACTAGTTGTGGTCGTCAAAGCATCGATGAAACTTGTGAGGTAGTTGGCAGAATTACAAAAGGGAAATACAAATCCATACAAATTGGAGATGTTACGTTGAAGATAGAGACTCTTGTGCACTTAATTATGCACATTAGACCCTTGAGTTCTATGTCTTCCTTTGCAGAAGTACTGCACTTACTTGGAAGACAAGTTCCAAGACTACCCACACCTGATGACCTCAATCTCCCAGAACCAAACTTATCTTTCAAACCTCTCACCTTTGTAATCACTGGACCAGATGTCATATCTTTACACGCATACACTACTACCATCGCTATGGAAGCAACGTAAAAGAAGCATGATGATAAGGTTGATGATCTGTCCCCTTCAATGAGTGTCTTGTCTAAGGAAGTGCAGTATATGCGAGAAGAAATGTTTTCTGAATTTATGAGACATTTTCGGTCATGATCTTTTTGATCAATAACAAATAGGGGGAGAAAGGCAAAAATAAGAAAGATAAAGGCTACAAAAGTAAGAGATAAGAAGAGAAGAGAAGAACAGGAGAAGAAGAAGAGAAATGTATTGAGGTAATCAAAGTATTTTCTTGTTTTAATTTCTTCTTATACTGTTCTACTTTCTTTTGTGTGGAAATTTGCAATAGAATGCCAATGAAGCTTATTTTCTGCTATTTAGCTATGTAAACTGTTGCCGCTGCAAAGCTATGTAAAGGTATTATGAGTAATTCAGAGGTCTGAATTAGTTGAGAAATGAAAACATAAACGTCAAGAAAAGATGAGGATATTGATTGATGTTACTCAAGTGGAGGGACCCGTTATTTCAGCTCCCAAGGCATGTAGCCATCTCTTGCTGATATAGTTCTTGTTATTGTTGTTTCTTCCGATCTTACTTGGTGTTAAAGAATTTAGAGGTAAATAACTGTGAATAGATATGGCGACAAAAGAATTCGGCGGAGAGAAATTTTTAACCTGTAATATTAATCTTTTATTATGTATTTTCTGATGTATGTAGAGATTTGGCAAGATTTTTTTTCAAATTGTAAATAGTGTTATATTGTATATCGTATTGACAAAACTTTCTTTCTCAAAACTATGATTATTTGTTATCATCAAAAAGGGAGAGATTGTGAAGCAAAAATAAGACACTTCCTGTATTGATGGAAATCCAATAATAATAATATCTGAAAGCGATGTACCATTTGGGTAAGGCGGAAGAAAACGAAGAAGAAGCTGCGGAGGCCAAAATGAGACAAAGCAGGGAAAGGCAAAGTGAGACAGAAGTACAAGTGAAAGTAAGACAAGTAAGGCGAAGCGGAGTGTAAAAATCTAGAAGGGGGTTGAATAGATTTCTCAAACTTTTTGAAATAATGCTACAATAAAATCAGAAGTTAAACACACAAAAACCAATT
>JAOQMR010112900.1:0-11592 GCA_027563865.1 Erythroxylum pelleterianum
CTGCAAATTGATTTCTTAAAAGTTTTGAAATCTACCGTTTCTCCAAATAAGGCATGCTTTCTTTTTCCGATCCAACATTTCTGCCACCATTTTTTAACCATCTAATCCTAGACCTTTGTTTCCATCAAGAATGCTCAAATTCAGCAGCCCTAATGAAATTGGAAGAAGATTACATATTAACTTCTTGAAGAGAAGAGTTGGTGGGGTGTAGATATAATGCATTTTGAGCTTTTTCAAGAGTCTTCCTGATAGTGTTTAGTAAGTGATGTAGATTACCATCAATCACTTTGTCAAAGGCTTTGATTTCTTCTCGAATGCAGTTAAGTTTCTTGGAGCATTTGAATTATGCAAACCCTTTAAAAATGGAATTGATGCCTTTTTAATAGCATCTTTAAAATCAAGGATGTTTATCAGGTAATTGTTGAGCCTAAACGAATGCCTAACTTGTGACCATAATGAATCTAAATAAATCAAAATAAGAGAATAGTTAGAGATGCTAGGATTGGGAAAATATACATAAGAGTTGGGAAATGCTTTGGTCCATGAATGAATAGACAAGCCCCAATCCAGTTTTTTCCTCATGAAGGTGGAGTGTTTATGTTTATTGCTGTAAGTCTAAAAATTACCACCTCTAGGGGGATCAGTGAATTCAATAGAATTGATGTAGTTCTTTAAGTCCTTATATAGAAGCTTACTAGAATGATTCCCTCTGCCTCATCTAGATGGATTGTTGAATTATAGTCACCTAGCAAAATCCATATATTGTTGATGCCTTAATGGATATTAGTGAGTTTATTCCATAAAGAAGTTCTCTAATAGGCATGATTCAAGGCATAGAATATCGAGATATAAAGATAGATATTCCTACTAAATATTTTAACTTTCAAGTGGATCATTTGATCATAGATGATGGAATTGATGAGTTTCAATTTATTAATGTTGTAAAGGACCAAAATTATCCCATTTTATTGAGTTGCAAAATTAGAAAATGCCTTCCAACTTCTAGGTAGTATAGTGAGGATAACACAACGATTTTGTTTTTATTTAGTTTCCAGAGCTATGACAGCGTGTCATAACATTAGTCAAAATAAACTAGACTACTACAATAGTAGTGGTAAGTCTAAGTCGATCCCTCAGAGAGTGTGTGTAAAGTTATTAAAATGAAATTATTGGTTGGTTTATCAAACAAAAAAAATAAAATGAAGCTAAACTAACAAAAGTAAATTAAAGAAAACATACACAAATTATGAAAGTGGTAAATTCGTTAGGAGTCTGGTTCTTTCGTTCAAACTCAGGCTACGCCCTAATTAATCATATTTCGATGATTTGTTATTCACAAACCTCTTCTAAAAACTATTAATCGTAGGTTAATCTATTAACCTGAGTCTTCCCTTAGGTTGTGCTTCATCAAGATATGATCGTTAATTAAACCTATCTATTGAATAACCTAGGATACAATCTCTATATTCAATTAGGAAACCACATTACGAATTAGAAAAATTGATTAATCAAGGCAACAACCACATACATGTTAAAGAAATGCTCTAAAGGTTTTTCACTTATTATACAAATCATTTTATGATTAATAAAGGCATTTTTCATTATTTCGATGTTCATAAATTTATAGATTTAATATTGATCTTTAATTGATTTAATGAAGTCCTTAATACAAAACATTGCACGGAGGAAATCATGATGAGATCATGATAATGAGATTCCTAACATGTGCAATTATGTTAGTATCTAAACTTTTCCTAGTCATAGGATTAATGAGATGGGATATCATTAATCTGGGTGGACTAACACATGTTATACTCCTTGATTGGATTTGTTTAGAGTTAATATGTGGATTCTTACTAAGGGTAATAAGTACATTGGGTTAACCTACTGTGAGATAATCATATGGATATTCTATTCCAGTGTCAATGACACTTTCATCATAGCAATGGTGCAAATATCCTTTGACTTGAGGTGCTCAAGGATATCTCTGATACTGATCCTATAATTTGACTCCATTCATCAGTGTTTTTCAAGGGTTACTCAAGGGGTGGTGATTAGGTACAACTTGAGGTATTCGGAGGTAATTGAGTAGCCAATAAAGATTCACCACTCCTAATATAAGAGATGATACCCACAGCCTCTTATTGGGGTCATTACTTAAGAGTCTTTGGCTAGAGTAGATATTTTTCTTAAAGAGAGTCTTCAAGATACATAGAGTAATGAGATCCTTAGGGCAAGATCTAATAATACTTGAACTAGATGTGATGTAGTTAGTCTACTAGGAGTTGACCCTTTAACCATATTCTGAACTAAGTGGGGTATAGATGGTGAATGGATGAATTGTTTGGCAACATTATGGTCAATTAGGGGTCATGACGTGTTGCTAGTATCGCTCAAGTGGCCAACATAACTGGGAACCTAATGGGTCACGCACATAGGAGATTCGAAGGATAAGTAAAATGGTCTTGAACGGTGATTCAAGATATAAGAGAGTATTTCAGGATTGTATCGCAATGTGATCGTGGTAGAAAACATTGCATGAAATGGATTAGAAACAAGTGTTGTTGGTTCCCAATTTGCTCATTAACTTCCCAAAACTTCCATTAATGCATGCTATTCATGGTCATTAACTTCCCAAAACTTCTATTAATGCATGTTATTTGTGGTCATTAACTTCCCTCCATCAATGCATGCTATTCATGACCATTAACTTCCCATAACTCTCCATTAGTGATGGGGTTATGCGAGGCCAAAGAGGGCAGAAAATAATCATCATTTTCTTCCATCTTATGTAAGATACAAGTGAAATAAGGTTTCTTTTTGACACACACTCGTTTCGCTCTAACTCTCATAAGAGTTCTTGTCTTTGCTAGCACAAAGAAAGAATTCTAGCCATCACCTAGTGAGGTTTCATTTTTCTATCTTCCTGTTGACTTTCATTAGAGATGGTTTACATTGATCATTATGGTTTACGATAACCCAATGTAGAGAAGATTAAATAATGAAGGAGATCTTCGGAAAGGTATGCAAACATCTTACATTTAATGTTTTTGTTTTCTATATCTATATGCATGAGTAGGTCTGTTTTTCTTAAGGTTCCATTTATTTTTCGCTACATATATTTGATATACATTATGCATGAGATACATGATCGGAACCTTACAGTGTTATCAGAGCCATCTTGTGCCTTGTTAGATGTAGAGTACATGATATGTGAAAATTATTTTCATGGTTGTGACAGCTTAAGGTCTTATAATGTTTTGTTCCAAATTAATTATAGAAAAATGGTTTTCACAATTTTCTTTTACCAATCTGTTCATAAGATGTACGTGAATGATTTATTGTGATTGAAAATATTTTTAATGTGATTAAAATATTTAATTTCGAATTTATAAGAACATGCATGAAATCTTTCTACTAGGCATATGATGTATATTATCTAAAATGATGAGGTTACATATGATTTTCATGGAATTTCATTTTGAAAAAAATTTGTGAACATATTTGGGATGTGCTTATGTCTCTGTAATTTTTTAGAATTATTAAAAATGTTTTAATAATTTTATCAAACAATTTTCATATCTAGATAGTTTTCCAAAAATTGTAGGATCTATTTTATTTGATGTTTTTTATGTTTATATTTCAGTTCCATAACCTTAAAAATATGTTTATGTGATAAAAATGTGTTAATTTGATGTTTTATATATGCTTAAATGATTTTCTTCAAATTTGATTTTCAGAAAAAATTTTAGAAATCATATTTGTCATTTTTTGACGTTTTATCGATTTTTCAGTGATCATAATACTTTTTGTGTGATTCCTAAATTATTTTGATCATCATGAAACAACATAAAGATGCTTAGAACGATGATTTGATGCTCTAGAAATTTTGGGAAATTATAGAAATTATTTTTGAATTAGTTTTAGTAGAGCAATAGATTTTCTAATAAGACTAGAAAAATTGGCATGTATGACAAAATTGAAATTGTTTAATTGTTTTTGGTAAAAAAAGTTGCTTAATTTTGGAAATCAAATAATTATTTTAAGGTAAATTAATTATGAATTTGCTTTTGGAATTAGGAATTCATGTTAATTAGATTAATATTAATTCCAATCGAAATAACATACAATAGTAATTTTAGCCAAGTTAGTAAAAGGAAGATAGTAAATATAAATATTGGATTGGGCTTAAACCCAAGTGTTGGATTGGGCTGTTAGGATCCATAAAATGTCATAACCAAAATGATGTGTTTACATATATGCATTAGCGAATACATGGTTAGGAGAATGTGTGGGTGTACATGATGGATGGTTATAGGCTTAGGCACAATTTGATTAGGTAGTCCATATCATGCCACACACACACACACACACACACACACACACACACACACACACACACACACACACACACACACAGTTATATGTATAAGACCATCTAAGTTAGATAAGACCTTAGTCAAACCCCTTACTTAGAATATTAAAACTAACACCTTCCTTTAATATGGAAAGAACCAGAGTTCTTTTAAATTTAGGTTGTTAGGCAAACCATAGAAATGGATTTCTGGATTAATGGGTTGGTTTTAACAAGCAGCGTTGGTTTGTTGGGCAAACCCAAAATCAACGTGGATAGAGGCGAAGTTGGGTAGCGTACATTAGAATTATACGTGTCAAGAGTTGATAGCCCAATAAGTGTGCACACATCATCAGTTCATAGCACTAGATTCGATAGTTGCATTGGAGATGTAATTGGTACGATCGATACCTACTGATTGAACTAAAATGGCATGTTGGGCAAACCCAAGGTCATTCTTAGGGATATTGGTTATCGACCCAGTAGGAGAACTTCTCTACAAGTTCTCTCATATTTATACTAAAGGTTATGAATTTGTGAAAATGATGGGAGTCATACTGTGTGTTATTAGATTCCTTATAGGTATGCATTTAAGTACATTCTAATTTTTATTTCTTTGACGAAAGGTTGCTATTGCCCAAGTCAACACCATGACTACTAGTATGAATCTAAGATCATTGATGGAAGCTAACAAGTTGACTGGATCAAACATCCTTGACTGGCTCGAGAACTTGAGAATAGTTCTCACGTTCAAGAAGCTTGGTTATGTCTAGGAATAACAACTTCCTAATCCCTCTGCAGCTGATGTCTCTAATGTTGATCGGAGGGTATATAGGAAGCATCTCGATGATAGTGAGATAGATAGTTGTATTATTCTAGCCACTATGTCACTGGAGGTGCAAAAGTAGCATGAAGCTATGGATGCTCACACCATAATCTATCATCTTAGGGAGCTCTTTGACGAGCAAGCAAGGTCCAAAAGGCTCGAGACTTCGCGATTACTCTTCCACTCCAAGATGGTTGAGGGGACATCTCTAGTGCAGTGCACACTGAAAATGAATGGCTACATCGAGCGGTTGGCCTCATTGGGTTTTCTTTTCGATCATGAATTAAGTATTGACATAATTTTGAAGGGTTTATCAATAATTACTCACAATTTGTGCTTAATTATCAGATGAATAATATATCCAACACAATTCCTGAGCTGGTCAACATGCTCAAGGTAGCTAAGCCATCTATCCTCAAGGACAAGTTTGTGATACTGGTGGACTCTTCTGGTTCGAAGAAAAAAAGCCAAAGGAAAAAAAGTCTACAGGGCGTAAGGGAGGTGTCAAGAAAGCAAAGAACACTACCTCAAAGGGAACTTTCTTCTACTGTGGCAAGGATGGATACTAAAAGAGAAACTATAAGGCCTATCTGGAGTCCTTGAAGTAGAAGAAGGCATCTGATGACTTTTAGACCTAACACATATTGATGTATATGTTCTGATGTCCATATATGCCAAAGGTGGTTTTGTATACTTCATTACCTTTATCGATGGTCATTCTCAATATGGGTATGTGTATCTTAAGTGATATAAGTCTGAAGCCTTTGAAAGGTTCAAAGAATTCATAAATGAAGTTGAGAAACATCTTAGGAGAAGTATTAAATTACTTCGATTGGATCAAGGTGGTGAACATATAAACCAAGAGTTTTTCGATTATCTCAGGGAAAATGGAATATTGTCACAGTGGACTCCACCTGACATGCCACAACACAATGGTGTGGCTGAGAGGAGAAACTGAACCTTATTAGATATGGTAAAGGTTCTTGATGGGTTTAGCAAATTTACCAAAATCCTTTTGGGGGTATGCACTCGAAACTTCTATTTTTGTACTAAACAGAGTCTCATCCAAGTCAGTTAATGTTGCTCCATATAAGATATGGAGTAACAAGAAACCCTATCTTTCTCATATGAAATTTGGGGGTTGTCCTGCTTATGTGAAGTAGATTCAGTCAGATAAGCTTGAAGCTAAATCTGATAAGTTTCTATTTGTATGATATCCTAAGGAAACTACAGGGTATTAGTTCTACGATGTTTCGGAACAAAAGGTGTTTGTTACAAAACATGCTATCATTTTAGAGAAAAAGTTTCTTCTAAAAGAAGACAGTGGGAGCAAAATTAAACTTGTGGAAGTTCAAGATGCTCAAACAGATGTAGATCAAGTTCCTGGACCTAAGAGACTATTGTTTATGAAGATCAAATAATAGTTTAACCTTTTGACACACAAGAAGTTCGTAGGTCAGGTAGGATACGTCATGTTCCTGAGAGATACGGATTTCCAATAAGTGAACTTAACATGTATTGCTCATAGAAAATGATGAGCATACTACTTATGAAGAGGTTCTAAAATTCATAATCTGACAAATGGCATCAAGCTATGAATTCCAAAATGGATTCCATGTATAAAAACCAAGTATGGACTTTGGTTGACCCACCCAAAGGGATAAAACCCATAGGGTGCAAATGGGCTTTCAAGAAGAAAACTGACATGGAGGGTAATGTAGTTACCTATAAAGCTAGGCTTGTAGCTAAAGGTTATCGTCAAAAGCAAGGTGTTGACTCTGAAGAAACGTTTAGCCAAATAGCTATGCTTAAATCCACTAGGATACTCCTATCCATTACTGCCCATTATGATTATAAGATATGGCAAATGGATGTGAAGACGACTTTCCTTAATGGAAACCTATCCGAGGATGCATATATGACACAACCTAATGGTTTCATATCCATGAATGGAGAAATGGTATGCAAGCTTCAGAAATTCATTTATAGATTGAAGCAAGCATCCAGGAGTTAGAATGTCTGATTTGATGAGACAATCAAAGAGTTTGGTTTCTCACAAATCTGAATGAGTCATGTGTGTATAAGAAAGTTAGTGGGAGTGCAATCATGTTCCTTGTACTGTACATAGATGACATATTGCTAATAGGAAATGATGTCTTAGCTTTGCAATAAGTCAAAATTTGTTAGCTAAGAACTTCCCTATGAAAAATCTTGGAGAAGCAACTTATATTTTGGGGATAAGGATCTATAGAAATAGATCTAAGAGGTTGCTTGGTCTTTCTCAATCTACATACATAGACAAGATGTTAAAGAGGTTTAGCATGGAGCAGTCCAGGAGAGGTTATCTTCTTATGGTATATAGGATTACACTCTCTAAATCTATATGTCCAAAGACACAAGATGAGAGGACTCGCATGAGTTTGATTCCTTATGTTTCAGCTATAAGATCAATCATGTACGTTATGTTATGTACTATACCTAGTATATCGTATGTTTTAAGTGTTATGAACAGGTACCAATTGGACCCTGGTGAGGGTCATTGGGTGGCTGTCAAGAATATCCTTTAACTAAAGATGTATTCTTGTTATATGGAGAAGGTGATCTTGTGGTAAGCGGGTATACTGATTCTAGTTTCCAATCTAATAGGGATGACTCTAGATCCCAATCCGGGTATGTATTCACACTGAATGGTGGTGCAGTTATTTGGAAAAGCTTCAAATAAGAGACGACTGTAGATTCGACGACAAAAGCGAAATACATTGCAGCTTCGGAAGCGGAAAAGGAAGTGGTTTGGATTAATATGTTCATCATAGGACTTGGTATGGTTCCAAGCATCACTGGCCTAGTGCAGTTGTATTGTGACAACAACAAGGCTATAGTGTAGGTAAAAAAATTGTGGTCTCATCAGAAGTCCAAACATGTACTCAAGCACTACCATTTGACTAAAGATATCATTGGTAGAAATGATGTCAAGATAGAGAGAGTTCCCACTAATCAAAATATAGTTGATTCGTTGACTCAGCCTATTTCCCAAAAGTGTTTTATGTCACATATACATGCCTATGGTATTAGATATCAAAGCGATTGGCTTTAGTGCAAGTGGGAGTTTGCTAGAGAAGTGCTCTAAAGGCAATCACCTTTAGCATTTATAGTACAAATCATTTTATGATTAATAAAGGCATTTTTCATTATTTTGATGTTCATACATTTATGGATTTGATGTTGACCTTAAATTGATTTAATGAAGTCTTTGATACAAAATATAGCGTGGAGGAAATCATGATGAGATCATGATAATGACACTCTTATCATGTGTAATTATGTTCGTATCTAAACTTTCCCTAGTCATAGGATTAATGAGATGGGATCTCATTGATCCGGATAGACTAGCACATGTTATACTCCTTGATTGGATCAAGTAGTAGATGTCATAAGCTGTAGACATAAGTTGTTTAGAGTTAACATATGGATGCTTAAGGGTAATATGTACATTGGATTGACCTTCTAGGAGACAATCATATGGTTATCTCAACATAGCAATGGTGCAAGTATCCTTTGACTTAAGGTGCTCAAGGATATCTCAAAAACTGATCCTGTGCTTTGACTCCATTCATCAGTGCCTTTCAGAGGTTACTCATAGGGTGGTGATTGGGTACAGCTTGAGGTATTCGGAGGTAATTGAGTACCCAATAAAGGATTCACCACTTCTGATAGAAGGAGATGATACCCATTACCACTTATCGAGGTTATTACTCTGGAGTCTGTGGCCAAAGTAGATATGTGTCATAAAGAGAATTTTAATGATGCATAGAGTAATAAGATCCTTAGAGCAGGATCTAATAACGCTTAGACTAGTAGGAGTTGACACTTTGACCATACTCTGAACTAAGTGGGGTATAGATGGTGAAATGCCGAATTGCATGGCAACATTGTATATGAAATGGTTTGTAGTCAAACCACTGACTTTCAGGTCAATTGGGGGTCATGACGTCTTGCTAGATACCGCTTTTGACTTTCTTGAATTAAATGTTAATTCAAATGGCCAACATAACTACGTACCTAATGAGTTACACATATAGGAGATCCGAAGGATGAGTAAAATGGTCTTGAATGGTGATTTAAAAAATGAGAGAGTGTTTCAGGATTGTATCGCTATATGATCGTGATAGATAATGTTGCATGGAATGGATTTGCAACAAGTGTTGTTGATTGCCAATTTGGTCATTAACTTCCCAAAACTTCCATTAATGCATGTTATTCATGGTCATTAACTTCCCAAAACTTCTATTAATGCATATTATTCATGGTCATTAACTTCCCTCTATTAATGTATGCTATTCATAAGCATTAACTTCCCATAAATCTCTATTAAGGATGGGGGTTATGTGAGGCCAAAGAGGGCAGAAAATAATCATCATTTTCAGGCATCTTGTGTAAGATATAAGTGAAAGAAGGGTTCTTTTCGACACACACTCTTTTCTCACTAACTCTCACAAGAGTTCTTGTCTTTGCTAGCACAAAGAAAGAATTCTAGCCATTTTCTAGTGAGGTTTCATTCTTTTATTTTGAATAGACTTTCATTAGAGACGTTCTACGTTGATTGTTGTGGTTTACAATAACCCAACGAGGAGAAGATTAAAAAAGGAAGGAGATCATTGGAAAGGTATGTAAACATCTTACATTTCATGTTTTTGTTTTATGTATCTATATACATGAGTATATCTGTTTTTTTAGGATAGATCATTTTTTTGAGGTTCTGTTTTATTTTCCATTGCATATATGTATGAGGTATATGAAGGGAACATTACAATACGATGTGTCACTTAAACTAGTTTATGTTATGCCTAATGATTATGGACCATTAGTCGGTACAAATAAATTTCAATATAACAATTACAGATTACATTGAATATTCTAGCAATGGGTTTGTAATAAAATGATCTAATGAACGCATTAAATCATCTTTTCACAATACCCAAATCCATACACATCGGATAACATAATCAATTTCTAAAGGGACAAAGAAACAACAAATACGTAGAAGGAATGCTTAACTAGGTTGTCGGCATCGATGTCACCTCTGAACCGACGTCGGAAAGCTACCCTTTTATGAGTCTTTCATGATGGAGAACTTCCATCACCCTCTTTGTGCTCTCCTAAAGCTCCCGAAGCTCTCTTTACTTTTAGCTAAAAACACCCAAAACTTTCATAAACCTCTCTGCCGTCATATGTCCATTTATATTAAAAACTATAGTTTTGGGCAATATATATGTGTTAAAGTCAAGGCCATGACATGTTGTGTCATGGCTGTGACCACTTGAGTCACGCCCATGCAAGGTGAGTTACGGCCACGACATATTGTGTCATGGTCGTGCACCATTAGTCAAAGCCATGACACAGCTTCATTTGATTTTCTACAATGTAGACTCTTCATCTTCATGCATTTCTTGTCTCCTCTTACTCTAATCCTGCTTCTTCTGGTTCCATAGAGACAAGTGCGTGTTAATCTCAAAAAGACGGCTAAAAGATTATGCTTTTGACTCACTTTAGCTCTTTTGTTTCCAAATTAACCTAAAACCATATAAGAACGATAGTGAGTATCTTAATCATTTTCAAATCATTAATCACTATATGTAAAGGATTAAATGGGTCAATAATTAAGCACATATAAATTTCCCACACAATTAACTTTTGGTCGCCCTCCAGCAAAACATCAAAATTAAGCTCGCATTCCTAAAAAATTTACTCAATTCCCATATTTTCCAAGAATATATAATCATAAACAAAGTTGATTGAGTTTCAAAAATATAGCAAGAACTTAACATTTCAAGATTTTTCTCATGATCAATTAACATTCAATATCTTTAAAAACTTAGAAATCTAAAGGTATACTTGGAAAATGTGTTTAAACAAGATATGTTCATAGGTAAACTTAACACCATTTATGATCATGTCATTCCACAACTTTGCATATCGTTTCATTTCTCCACCATTAAAATTCAAGTGCATAATCATGAATCAAAGGACTTTCCAAGTTTGTAATATGGGTAAAGATAAGGTGAGATGTATTTGGATCAAGTAGAATGAAAGTCATCAAAGCTAGTGAAACGAAAACGACACTCAATATCCTATCAAGTGCAAAAACCAACATGCACTCACAATGTGTACATCAACTATGATGAATGCAAAAATGACATTTCATAACTTAAATCCAAGCTCTCATACACAAACCACATGAAGCATATACCAATCCAAGGGAATCACTTATACAGTTGATGACAATACATTGAAACCATAAAGAGTGAACCTCCTAAGCCAACATCTACTATATATTCTGTAAGTAAATGTCGTGTACAAGTCGACTTGTTCGTTGGATAAGTCGACTTACACGCATTCAGTACCGACAAGTCGA
>JAOQMR010112917.1:0-11590 GCA_027563865.1 Erythroxylum pelleterianum
ATCTTGGACTCCTTGACTTGACTTGTTCCTTCATGCGCAATAGATAATGTGTCCCACATTTCTTTGGCAGTGTCGCAGCTACTCAACGCACAGCTCAAGAAAAATTTCGCCTTGGAATTTAATTGAAATCTTGCTTTCTGCTCAGCTATCCATCTATCTCGTGGAATAGAATTTCCATCATCATTTATAGGTGTGTATGGCCCGTACTCGATGATGTCCCAAAGGTCAATGTGGGTAGACTCGATAAACAATTGCATTCGGTCCTTCCAATAGTGGTAGTCCTCACCATTGAATGCTGGAGGTCTGGTAACTGAGGCACCTTCGGCAATATACGTGTGTGATTCTACCATTTTCTTTGATTCACACTTGGTTAAAGTGATTCTTGAACACCAGGCTCTGATACCAATTGAAGTAAATCACATGTTAATATATGAACAATAATAAGATCAAGATACACAAGAAGGGGGGGGGGTTGAATTGTGATAAACTTTTTCTTTAATTCCTTTAAAAAAATTACTTGTTCTTTTCATAAAATTATCGTAATTCAATTCGTAATCAGTTTTGAAAACTTTGTTTAACAAAATTAATATTGAAAAATACGATTCAAATGAGATGAGAGTTAAGAGATGTAGACACAACAATTTTATCCTGGTTCACCCCAAACCGTGGGCTACGTCCAGTCCTCGGATATCCTTATGAGATTTCACTATCTCTGAACTGATTACAAGTATTCTTTTTGACTGAGCCTCTTCAGGTCTCTTACAGCAATTATTCTTTTACACTTAGCCTCTTCAGGCTATCTGTATCTCTTTCTAATTTGAAAGTAGTAAAGAGCTTGTTACAATAAGAATTGCTCTTCTCAATATTCACACAGAATAACTCTCAAAAGTTTAATGATCAGAGGTATCGAAAGAATTTTCTCTAGTAAATTTTTCAGAGTATCAGCACGTTGTATCACTTGTGTTTTTTTTGTCTTCGACTCTGACTCCTTATTTATAGTCGAGTCTTCAACTGCTTCTTGAATAACTACTTCTTGATTCTTGAAAGAAACAGTTATACAGTTGCATTCTGTAACTTCCATAGTCTGATACTTCCGCCTGCTTTTCGCTTCGTCTGTTTTTCTAGTATCGTCTGTTTTTTGCTCCGCATAAGCTATCGTCTGCTTTTGTACTTAAACGTCCGTCTGCTTTTTTATTTAAAGCCTTCCGTCTGCTTTTCTGCTTTAACGTCCGTCTGCTTTTTATTTAAAGCCTTCCGTCTGCTTTTCTGCTTTCTTCTTGAATTAGCTTATGCTTCGTCTGCTTTTTATTAGCGTGCACTTCGCCTGCTTTTCATTTTATCTTCTTTTTATTTGTCATCAAAATCTTTCAATACGTGAAGTCAGTTTTGACTTAACATCTATGACTTCTGATGAGTGGAACTTCATTGCTTCACCACATACTCTAATGTCCACTCGTCTTTTTGGACATCGCCCTTGTCACACCATGATGGTCTCTGTAAAAGTGACACCAATGGTTGTGGAGACTCAACATCTTACTTGTTACCTTCGATCTTTAGCTCGCTTTGTTGGATCCCGTTTTCGGAACCCAACCCTTACGAAAAAAATCATCAAAGTTAACTTGAACGTGCATACATGCATATTACCTTGAACGGTTATTTCATTTAACCCTCATTAGCCATCATTAATTTTTTTTCTCATTGAACCCTTATTAGAAATCAACAATTCATCTTCATTCTCATAACATCCCAAAAATTTGCTTGCAATTTGATCAATGGTGTGCCCACACAAAATAGTCACCATGCTTAAACTCAATTCTCCTGCTTGTGAATAGAATTTGGAAAACTTCAAATCATAATTTCAATTTGACTTCTTCATATAAATCATAGCTCTAAGTCTCTAATTTGTTACCACATTTGACAACTCTAAACATTCAACTGGCATTAGTCAGAATCATGAATAATTGTATTACTTAATAAATACACCATATTAATATAGGTTTATTTGGTGCGAATTTCATACCTTGTTCTTCATTTCCACACTTCACTTCTTGTCCATATGGCAAGAACTTTATCTACATTTTTAATTCTCATATCATATTAAGTTTTCTATACTTCATTTTTTATTTAAAATGGTAGACTTATTGCCTTCATTTTTCACATTTCCAACCTTTTCCTTTCCTTCTTATAGAGGAGAAGGTGCTCTAACTACATATTTATCCTTCTTTTATGGATTTTGATAATTGAAACACGAATGTGAACCTTAATTAAATTACCATATAACACATTATATATGAGTGTTATAAAAAAGTTTGAATCCCCGTATTACACAAGAGTGGTATAAAAATGTATAAAGGTGTTATCTATAGCTAGAATTAGTATTTTTATAAATATGAGTGATATAAAAAAATGAAGGTTGTATATGGTATTCTTCATAGTGAGTGATAATATTCTCATTTTAAAGTGAAGCTTTGATTTATCTATTAGAAGTGGTGGTATTTTTTACACATAGATGTAGTATTAGATATATGTAATCTTGATATGATTTTTATTGAGGCATGGTGTTCTTTGTACTCGATAATGATATTCTCATATTAAAGTTAATGTGTGACTTATCTATTATGGGAGATAGTATTTTACGTACATAAGTGTGGTATTGGATGTATGAAGTTCTTATATTGTTTATATTAAGTCATGGTATTATTTCTACTTAATAATGGTATTCTTATATTTAATTGAAGGGATAATATATTCTACATTTTCAAACCTTTTTATATTTATTCATTTTAGTGTTAAACCTTTTTAAATTCTCAATTAAGTGATTAATCTTTCAAAACTCTTACAACTCAGGTTAAAATGTTAGTTTTGTTAGTTTTTTACTAATATGACTGTCAAAGCTAGAAATATGTGCATTCATTTGAAAATTTTATAGATATATCAATACTTTTATGGACTGACCTATAGCTCATGAACTTAACCTATAAGTCACGACCCTCCCATTTTTTCCAACAGGCAAAATGTACGAATTACCTCCTAACATTTCCTAAAAAGTTTTGAGTTAATCATTACAGTTATCTATTGTATCATGTTACACCTTAACATTTTGAAACTGTTACCAGTAAAACCTTAAATCTTAACAGAATTAAGTTTTTGGCTATTTCTAGTATATGGGTCAAGAATTTATCCTATGTAATGTCACTGTTTGGCAAACCCGTTAAAGACTAATATGATGTTTAAAAGGAATTTTTTAAAGTATTGGCTAAAGGTGTGATTTTGACCTTAACCTTTTAGAAAAAAAAGGACTAAAGAAGCCCTTATTATTATCTCTATTACCACTTTTGCAATATATTCAAGGTGCAACAAGTACTTCTACTTTCATTGGGGTGTAAAGTGGTATCAGAGATAACGACAAGATCTTACTAAACCTTTTATGAACCATTGAGGTGTAAGCCACACCTTTGGCCTTTCCAAAATAACCTTAATTTTCCCTTTAAAACAAAAATACCTAGCTCAGCTAAATTAGGATTTTCGTATACTTTTGGTGATTTTACAATTTTAGCCTAAACAAAAGTTCTATTTATAAGGTTTCTAATACATAAGTTAAGTAAAATATTGAGTAAAAAAATGAATTTTGTGCTCATTTAATTGCAAATCAACGCATGTGTTTAACAAAAAAGATGCACATCATTGTTTTGGAGTTTGTAGAGATGACCATGAAGTTAAATGACAAGGAACTGTCAATTCATCTCCAGTTCCAAAGAGTTTTGGATTTATAGTTGTTGCTTGGCTTAGAGAAGTTAATTTAGTGCTTGATTGTTTGAGTGTTCATGGGCAATCATAATAATATAATTATGATATTTAGGCTCCTCAATTGTACAGGCTTAAATAATAGTCATTAAAGAGACTTAGAGAAAACTATGGTTATTTTGGAGGAAAAAAAAGGTCATGCATCATACGTCAAGTTCATAGGCTATGGATTAGTCTATATGGGTGTCCACGTGTCCATAAAATTTCTATATGGACACATAAACATTTCACTTTGTTAGCCACATTAAAAAAAAGTAATATAACAAACATTTTAGCCTTAGTTGTGAGTCTTGAAATATTAGTCACTTAATTGAAAATTTTAACAGGTATAGCATTAAAATGATAAAATCATAAAAGTTTGGCATTGTAGAATATGTTGTTCCTTAAATGAGTAGTGATATCTTTTGTATATAGGCATGATATTGGATGTATGTAGTTATAGTATAATTTGTATTAAGGTCTTGTAATTTTTAATGCTTAGATAAGATTCTCGTATGAAGGGAAAGTGTTAATTGTCTATAATGAATGCTGATATTTATTATACACATAAATGGTATAAAAATGTATGAAGATTGTACATAGTACTCCTTTTACTGAGTAATGATATTATCATCTTAAGGTAAATGTATTGCTTATCTCTTATAGGTGGTAGTATTTTTTTGTACATAAGCATAGTATTGAATGTACAGAAGCTTTGTATAGTTTTTATTGAGATATGATATTCTTTGACCTCCATAATAGAAGTTAGTTCAGCCAGATTCTGCTGAGGCTGGATGTCGTTGTTCGGATTCATGGTCTTGAATAGCTTTGGCTTGAGAAAACCTGCAAAACAATAAAGGCACGCAGGGAGTTGGTTCCCGGTAGGCCCCTCCGACGCTCAAGTTAGTTTTGTAGGAAGGGTTTTTGGGTCGCTAAGAACAGAGAAAACTAGGTTTGTAGTATCGTACCTATATCAAGGTGAAACCGTACCTTATATATGAGATTCTGACTAGGTTTAGGTCTTTACGTGTGCATGGGAAACTGTCACCTACTAATGGGTCGTTGATGCCTGGGCCTGATATTGGGCCTTGCATGGCCGGCCCAACCATAAGCCCCCTACTCCTTGAGTGTGATCATGAAGAAGGGTCGATGGAGTACGTAGAGATTGTACGGCCCATTCGGTCGAGGGATCGTGATAAGTCCGATCGATTCGACACTGCCACTTTGTGCGCGATAGCTCGGGAAGTGATTCACCGATCGAATGTAGAGTTGGGTCGACCGATTGAAAGTGCCCAATCATTCAAGCTAGACCAGGACGATCGGTTGGTCGGCTTGTGCCAGGGCTAGGCGATCGACCGGCTCGCGCTAGGGCATGCGATCGATTGGGCGTTGACGTCCAGTCGCAACACTAAATCTAATCATTACTTGACGATACGTATCTTTTAAGTGCCGCTTAGAATTTGAAACGGTGTGCCTTTTTAACTGTCGTGCGGCTGTCATGTGTTGTCACACTCTGTCACGCGAGTCCTTTCAACTGTCGAGCTGCCACGAACCTTTAACCCTAATTTCCCGCAGCTCATATTTCGCCACGTGTCCAATCGTGATTGGCACATTAATTCAGCCTTCAGCGCTATAAATATTGGGTTCGGCGATTTGAGGATTTTCTTCACGCGTACCTGATTCTCCTGCTCTTATTCTTCTTAATTTTCACCGTCTGGTCTGTAATCACTGGAGCTTTCTTCTCCATTGTCGTTCCCATCCCAAATCTCATTTCCTAACTTAGGTATGTCCTTCTCTCTCTTTTCATCCTATAAATTTTCATTTTGTAATCATGTCGTCGACTAGCCCTAGAGACGAACTTAGACTTAGGGACGGAGCTGGTTCCCCCTCTCCGGCGGCCGAAATGGCTTTAGAAATTGCTGGGTCGCCAGAAATAATAGCGGAGATGGTGGAGGCGCCAGAGGAAGGCAGGAATGTGGTGCCAAAGACAGTGACAACTGAGGAAGGTGGGGCGAGTACTCGGAAGGACGGGCAAGTCATTGAAAACCCACCAGCCGACCCATCAACGGTGACTGAGAGGGAACTGTCCCGATTGGTCGCTAAGAACAATATCCCCATTTCTTATGGAGCCAGACTGGCCGATGAGGACGAGCGGATTCATAGAGATGGCAACGGCTACCTCGCGATTTCAGAAGGGTTTTTCTTGGTCAGGGGTATGAGACTACCGTACGCCCCGATTATTGACGACATATATGACATCTACGCCTTGAGGCCAAGCCAGATCCCTCCAAATGGTTGGAGGTTCCTCAATGGGCTGGCTCTGTTATGCCATCATTTCGGGCATCAGCCATCGGTTGGCATCATGCGGCATTTCTTACAGATGAACCAGAGTTCGATCGCTAGGGCTGGGGTCCCACACTTTCAGTATAGAGATGCCAGTTATCGCCCTGCCGGGACGACTTCCAAAGTCCAATCCTGGAAGACCAAGTACTTCTTTGTGAGGTCGTTGGGATCCGCCTTTGAATTCCGGCCATGGAGGTATCCCTTTGCCGAGCGGTGGAACGACATCTCAAACTTGCTCCTTTCCCGGGAGGAGTGGGAGGTAGTCGACTGCATTAAGGCACTTGACCATTACGATTTCGACTGCCTCATTCGAGGGTATCGTGGAGGGGCTTCGGCTAGTTCGTTCACAATCGAACCCCCACCCCGAATTAGTGGGCTAGGAGAAGAAAATGCCCCTTCTGGTTGACTCCCCGCAGTTTAACTATTTGTTGCATTTATTGGTGTTGGCTTCGATTTTTGACTTGCTTCTATTGTTGTGCAGCCATGGTGAGGATCAGTGGGATCGGCTCGTCTTCCAGCTCTCGCAAATCCAAAGGTCCGGGTAAGGCCGCTGGATCGAAGACTAAGGTGCGAGGTGTGGAGATCGATGAGGATGTTGTCCGACCAACCGTGCCCGCGCGGTCCACTGTAGTCGTCCTACCAACGACTGCCGATCAGCCTGCATTGTGCGATCGGTCGACTACGCCCCCGCGGACTACCGTTATTCGGATCCGATCGGCTAGCGAGGGGGAGGGGGAGGAGGAGGAAGAGGGAAGACCTCTGAAGAGGAAGAGGGTCATTCGGGCCCTTGACCAATCGCCTTGTCCGCCGAATGAGAGCCAAGGGAAAGAGAAAGAGAAGAAGAAGGAGAAAGAGAGGGAGGAAACCGAGGGGAAGAGGGGGTCCCCGACAGGTTTGAGTAAGACTGCCTCGCTCGGGGATATCAACGTGGCCCTTCAGGTTGTCGAGAAGTTTTTCCTTCCCCGGGATGAGGAACTCTTGAGCTCTCTGAACAGTAAAGAGCTATCGTCCAGACTCGTGCGCAACTGCGCGAGGGTAATTTCTCCCCCTCTTTTTTTTTGACAACCACATTTCTTCCAGAATCTGGCGTTCTCCTACGACGTGTACCGACGCCTCGGTCAACTCGAAGAAGTTTCTGGAACGATGGATCGGGAGGTTAAGGACCTTCATGAACAGGTTCGAGCTTTGAAGGCTGAGCTTTCAGCCGCGACGGAGGAGAAGGAATTCGCGGTCGCTCGTCTTGCTTCGGTGGAGGCTTCAGTAGAGGAGCAGAAAAGCGAGCTGAAACGCTCTTTGGAAGACGAGAAGAACATTTTGAGGGCTCAACTTGACTCGTCCGAGGAGGAGAAGAACAAAGTGGTTGCGTCTAGGGATGCGCTGGAGGGAGAGTATTGCGCGGTGCAACTCATCAACCAGGGCCTGAGGGAAGAAATCCTCAAGGCCAATTCTCGAATAAAAACAGAGGAGGAGCTTCGGAAAAAATTTCTCCATGACTGCCATGACGCGGTGGATGCCAGAACGAGGGCTGAGAATAGGTTGCGAGAGCTTCAAAGCTCTATCAAAAGGGAGAGAATTGAGGCTATCAAGCACTGGAAAGAACGGTATCTAGCCGATGAGTGCCTAGAATTGGCCTGCGACATGTCTCTTACCCTTCTGAGGAACTGCCACCGCGTCCATGTTCCTGACAGAACGGACGGTCCTCTGTTTGAGGATTATGCCGAACCACTGCTTCCCCCTGAACTCGGCCTTTCGCTCGATGATATGAAGGAGATAGTGGAGAGAGAAAAGGAGGAGTTGCCGGACGAGATGCTGGATCTCAGTTCGGATGAGGAAGAAGAGCCAACAGATCCTGACCCTGCGCCGGTCGCCATGCCGACCTCGTCTCCTGGCGATCCAGTTGCTAGTTCTTCCCCTTCTCCTGAATTTTAACTTTAGACTGTAGGATCTTAAAGCCCACCCGGCCGGGCTTGTGGCCGGTGGAATCAACAAAGAAACAAAAACCTTACTTTATCCTTTGCTGCCTCGTAATTTAGGCTACCGTTAGCTTCCTGAAAAAGTTGACTTTTTCATCTAACAAATTGATCGGGCTGTCTCGGTGTCCGAGTGAAATCATGGCGCAAAAGGATTCAATCAAATGATGTCGAGGCTGAGCGATCTAAGATTTTATTTCTTGGGGTCGCCTGGTTCCAAGAGTTCGTTTGGAACCTGGCCGATCGTAGTTGAGGCCGAGCGATCCGAGATTGTGTTCTCAGCGTCGCCTGGTTCCAAGAGTTCGTTTGGAACCTGGCCGATCGTAGTTGAGGCCGAGCGATCCGAGATTGTGTTCTGGGCGTCGCCTGGTTCCAAGAGTTCGTTTGGAACCTGGCCGATCGTAGTTGAGGCCGAGCGATCCGAGATTGTGTTCTCGGCGTCGCTTGGTTCCAATAGTTCGTTTGGAACCTGGCCGATCGTAGTTGAGGTCGAGCAATCCAAGATTGTGTTCTCGGCGTCGCCTGGTTCCAAGAGTTCGTTTGAAACCTGGCCTATCGTAGTTGAGGCCGAGCGATCCGAGATTGTGTTCTCGGCGTCGCCTGGTTCCAAGAGTTCGTTTGGAACCTGGCCGATCGTAGTTGTAGGGCGATCTGTTACATCTTTCGTTTTACTTATCTGGACAAGACTCTTTCTGCCAAGGAATTTGAAACCCTTTATTGATGATGATAAGGGCGTGGGCCGTTAAAAAACCTGACTGGCAAGGCCAGGAAAAAGGTACCCACTACAAATGCGTAAGCAGCAGTAAAGTACAAGATAATGAAATAAATAAAGCAGGCTTATCTATTGATAGAACGTCTTTAGGTTTTGAGAGCTCCATGGCCTTGGTAAAGTCTTGCCGTTCGCGTCGCGCAATATGTAAGAGCCATGTCCGACCTGCTTGACCACTTGGTAGGGTCCTTCCCACGCTTGTTCGAGCTTTCCGGGATGTTTTCCAGCCGCCTCGGCTTTTCTTAAAACATAGGCGCCAATCTTGATGTCGCTCGGCATTACTCTTTTGTTGTAAAACCTTGTCGCTTTTTGCCGGATGGCTTCTGATCGAGCGGCTGCCCTTTCTCTATCTTTGCTGAGAAGCACTAGTTCTGCTTTGCGGGCTTCATCATTCCGTTCTTCTTTGTAACCCGATACTCTTTGGTTATGCAATACCATCTCTATTGGTACTAAGGCCTCTGCCCCGAAAGTCATTCGGAACGACGTTTCTCCCGTGGCTCCATTCGGGGTAGTTCTATACGCCCACAATACTTCATCTAATTCGTCTACCCAAGTCTTGCGTCCGTCTAAGCGCTTCTTAAGAGCATTCATTATCTTCTTATTAGTATTCTCCGCAAGGCCGTTGCTTTGAGGGTGAGCTACTGAAGTCAATTGGAGCCTTATCTTTAATCGCTCGCAAAAATCTCTGAACTTGTCGTTATCAAACTGTCGACCGTTGTCTGTAACCAACACCATAGGCATCCCAAAGCGGCTTAATATGTTTCTTTTTACGAAATTTTCCATCTTCAGCTCAGTGATTGTAGCAACCGCTTCTGCTTCCACCCATTTGGTGAAGTATCCAACTGCTACTACCAAGAACTTCTTCTGTCCGGGGCCGAGGGGGAAAGGCCCTAGTATATCCATTCTCCACTGAGCAAAAGGGATAGGATGACTCACGATCTTCATTCGCTCGGTCAGCTGATGAGACAGGTTACTGTTCCTCTGACAAGCCTCACATCGTTTAACCTTCTCCTGGCAGTCTTTTTTCATTGTCGGCCAATAATAACCTTGTCTAATTAGTCTGTGAGCCAACATTTTACCTCCTAGATGATTTCCGCACATTCCTTCGTGGACTTCAGCCATCGCCTGCTCCGTTTCCTCTTCACTCAAGCACCGTAATAGTGGCCAGTCGTAGGATCGCTGGTACAAAGTGTCATTAACAACCACATATTTGGCCGCCTTTATCCTTAGTTTCTTAGCCTCCAAGGTGTCTTCCAGTTGCGTTCCCTCGACAAGGTACTGTCTGATCGGTTTCATCCAACCCAATCGCTCGGCATCTACTTCGAGAACCTCACTAGCTCGCTAAATGCTAGGTCGGTCTAGTCGCTCGACCAAGATGTTATTCTTTGTATCTCGATCAGAAGCCATTTTGGAAAGCGCGTCTGCCCGAGTGTTTTGCATTCTTTCAATCCTGCTGACCGAGTATTCCTCGAAATTATTGAATTCTTGTTTCGCCAATTCCAAATATTTGGCCATGTTGTCTCCTTTAGCCTCATACTGTCCCGTAAATTAACCGACCACTATTTGACTATCCCTGTACACTTTCAAGTGTTTCACCCCCATTTCTCTGGTCAATTGAAGACCGGCTATCAAAGCCTCGTATTCTGCCTCATTATTGGATGCTTTAAACTCTAAACGGAGAGCATACTCTACCTTTTCTTCTTGGCCTGGACTGATTAAGACCACTCCTGCCCCACATCCCTCAGCGTTGGACTACCCGTCAACGAATAAACTCCATGCAGGGTGCTGTTCGTTCTGCGAGGCAGGTTGACTCATTTCTGCTATAAAGTCCGCCAATACTTGGGCCTTGATTGTGGTCCGCGGTTCATAATGTATATTGAATTCTCCCAGCTCTACCGCCCACTTTACTAACCGCCCGGAAGTTTCAGGCTTCTGGAGGCATTGTCGGAGGGGTTGGTCGGTCCATACTTCGATCGAGTGACTCTGGAAGTAGGGCCTGAGTTTTCGTGCTGCAGTTACCAACAATAAGGCCAATTTCTCAATGGGTGCGTATCGCGTTTCTGGCCCATTTAGCACCTTACTGACATAATAGATTGGGAATTGATCTCTGCCGTCAGCCCGAACGAGAACAACACTGATCGCCCCCTCTGTCACCGCCAAGTAGACTATCAAATTCTTCCCCTCAACGGGGCTCTGCAAGACAGGTGGACTAGTCAAATATTGCAATTCTGATGCTGAAACGCTAGCTCGCATTCGTCCGGCCATTGGAACCAGGTCACATCCGCTTTCCTCAGAATTTTGAAAAACGAAAGGCATTTGTCCTCCATCCTAGAGACGAATCTGCTCAAAGAGACTATCCGCCTAGTCAATATTTGGACGTCTTTCAAACATCGTGGCGAAGGCATCTGGATGATGGCCTCGATCTTCTCTGGGTTTGCCTCGATCCCCCGTTGAGTAATCATAAATCCCAAAAATTTACCGAAAGCCACACCAAAGGCGCATTTCTCCGGATTCAGCTTCATTTGAAATTTATTAAGGGTCTGGAAGACTTCCTGGAGATTTTTTACATGCTCGACAGCCGTCTTACTTTTTACGACCATATCATCCACATAGGCTTCGACCGTTTTGCCGATCTGCTCCTTAAAGATTTCCATTACGAGCCGTTGGTAAGTGGCCCCTGCATTCTTCAAACCGAACGGCATCACCTGGTAGCAGTACGTACCCT
>JAOQMR010112935.1:0-11589 GCA_027563865.1 Erythroxylum pelleterianum
GGAACAGATTAAAACTTACTTGGAAGCTCAGATCTTCAGAAAAGGCAAAACCCTAAAAACTCTTCTCCTTTCTCCCAAAACCGGCGGCAACCTCTTCTATTTTTCCTTCTTCTATTTTTCCTTCCTTTTCTAAGTCTATTTATTCACTTAAAACATGCCAAATGACCCTAAGGCCCTTCCATGAAAGCCTAACAATCCTAAGATCCTAATAAACTTCCAAATTTACCCTTAGTTCATTTTTATCCATCTTAGTCCTACTTTCGGCCACGATTTAAATTCCTTAGCCAAACTTCAATTTAATTCTAACCTTAACAAAATTTAATTCCAATTAGCTTAACAAAAATTTAAATCATGCCTCAAAAATAAATAAAACAGGTTTGGGGCCCAACATTGTGTTTATGCTTGGATGATATTTTGAATTATGAAATGTGAATTGAAATTATAAATGTTGAACTTTCATTGCTATGTGTATGCCTATATGAATGCAAATATATGGTTGATTGTGTGGCTTATTGCTAATGGCTATAAATATTTTAGCCACTGAGCTATGCAGCTCAACCCAACATTTTGTCCACTTCTCGGGTGCAGATCAAGAAGATCAATGAATCCTTGCAAGGCATTTGGACAATTTCAAGAGAGTTAGCATTTGTACTAAGTTAGTAGCTGGATATTTGGACATCTTTACAAGCATATTGAACATTGAGCATCAAATGTATTTTGTGACTTGTGTTAAGACTTTTATGAAATGTTGATATGTAATTAAAGCTATGTATGAACTCCATTTTGATTTGGAAATGAATTGAAGATTGAAAAAGTTCCCTTGTGTATGTGCTTATTTATCTTGTAGTGTACAATTCATATTTCAGGTTGTCATAGGGGTAATAATTGTGGGTTGAGTTCATGGGTGAAAACTGGGTTGATTTGGGCTTTATTAGACAAAATGGTCTTCTTGAACATTGCAGTTTATCCTCTTATCTTTCCAACGGTATAAAGTTTGTAAAATTTGGGTATCGGAGTTAAGAGATATGAGTTTTACAAGTGATGATGCTGTATGAGAGGTATGAACATGACAACTATGGTGAATGATGAAAGTTTGTGTTTTATATGAGTTATTTGAGTTGAAATTGGGATTTTAATGCATTCAAATTGGTAATTGAATGTTTAAGGAGTGTTTATTACACTTGAAGGGTTGAATTTGGGGAGATTACAGTATATGGTGTTAGGATGGATATTGGAAGCATTGGAGAGGCTTTGGAAGGAGTTTTGGGTCACCCATGTCCGTTTAACGGATTAGTTCCATTTAATGGACCTTCTCGGGTGAAAAAGGACCCTCAGCCTAGTGTATATCATGTCCGTTTAACAGACCTTCTCGGGTGGAAGATGGCTTTTCAGCCAGTGTATATCCGTTTAACGGATATCCTCGGGTCAGCTACAATAAATCGTGATTTTGATCATTTTAGAGGCCGAATCTTGCTTTGAGCTCTTCATAAATTGTAGATCTAGATTTCTTCTTTAAAATGGTCTAAAAAAGAAATCAATCCAACATTTTTAGCAAAAGTTATAGAAATCGCGCCAAGACGTGTACAGTTTGGGTAAGGACAAAAACATATTAGATTCTTTTGGCCATAACTCCTTGGTCCGAACTCCGAATTAAGTGATTCTTGAAGCATTGGATTCCTAACACGATTTGCTACATATACAAAAAAATTGGTAGCTTTTGGAGTTGAATTAGAAAATATTGGTTCAAAGAAAATAGGGTTAGTCGAAATGACCCTACAAGGAAACCCGCTTATGCTTTTTGGCTTTTTGAATCTGATAGTTGGGCTTCAAGAATGTGGTCCAATACCTTGGTTGGGCTTCGAGAACGGGGTCCAACATCTTTTAGTATCAAAGCTTAGGTTTTAAAGACTCCTAAGCTTAGAATATGTTGTGCTATGCATTATTGTACTATGTGATTACCTGTTTGCATTGTTACATTGATTGTTTGCATTAAATGACATGCATATCATGCATACATGTAAGAAATAGGATTAAATGTGAACTAATCGTTAGTGTTTTCATTGAAGGAGTGGAATGCCGCCTCGTAGAAGAACACGAAGAGTTATGCAAGGATCGGTTACACCTGACCCTTCACCAAGAGAGGAGGGCATGGATGAGTCTAGAGCCCCAAGAGATGCTAAGGCTTCTATAGGGCACAGTAATGGGTCCTCTCAATCAAAGACTAAGGAGTCGCCTGTTCTGCAGGAGCAAGCGCCTACCTTGGATCCGAGGTTGTTCCAAGCCTTCACTCAGACGTTCGTCCAGACTATGGGACAGATGCCGCAATCTTCTACTCCGACCCGAGTTAAGAAAGGGAAGCAGTTCGACAAGCTAAGAAAGTATGGAGCAGTAGATTTTTGTGGAACCACTGATCCCTAGGAAGCTGAGACAAGGCTGAGAAAGACAAAACGGATACTGGATCAAATGGATTGTGAGGATGATGAGAAGGTGGAATATGCTGCTAGTCTGCTACAAGGGGATGCTCTACATTGGTGGGAGAGTGTCCCAGGGAGTCATTAAAGCCACTGGTATTGGCATGGAAGGACTTCCAGAATGTTTACAAGAAGAAGTATCTGTTTAAAGTGTACATTTAACAGAAGCAGAGGGAATTCTTGAGTCTCACCTAGAGGGAGATGACAGTTTGTGAGTATAAGCGCCGGTTTACACAGTTATCCCAGTATGCAACAAAGATGATGCTGAGTGAGGCGGCTAAGTGTCATCAGTTTGAATCAGGATTGCACCTAGCCATTAGGGAAAAAGTGGTGGTGCAGAACTTCTGTAACTTTCAATAGCTGGTTGAAGTAGTACTGAGGGTGGAAAATATTGAAAATATAAAGAGTGTTGTTAACAAAAAGAGGAAAGGCAGAGAATAGTCTAAGAGAGGAGACGGTGCTCCTGTGTCAGAGAGGAGTGCCAGGACTTTCCTTACACGGTCTGAGGAGAAAAGCAGTGGAGCGAGCAGGCCTCAGCAGATGAAACTGTCTCATATCAGGCCTCAATGGTTAGAGGCAGCAGGAGGGGAGATGGGGATAAGCCGCCCATTCCTAAATGTAAGCACTGCGGAAGATTTCACAAAGGGAAATGCTATCGACTGACTGGAGCATGCTTCAATTATAGAGAAAAAGGACACATAGCAAGAGGGTGCCCTTAGAATCTAAGACATGAGAGAAGTTAGATGCAAGCTTCCAAAAGGGCTGAGTTAGTGGGACACAAGACAGTGACGGAAGTGGGCAGTAGAAGTACTGGTGCAGCCAGAAAAGTGAACCCTCTAGGAAGACCGAGGGGACAAGCTCCAGCTAGAGTATTTTCTATGACGAGGGAAGATACAGAGACAACTCCAGAAGTCATAACTGGTATGATTAAATTATTTGATGAAGATGTTATTGTTTTGATTGATCCGGGTTCTACTCATTCGTTTGTATCATTGAGTAAAATTGTACATGGTAGAGAATTGAGCCCATTGGATACTCTTTTGATGGTGACTACTCCAATTGGCCAATGTATTATTATTAGCCAAGTCTATGGAGGCTGTGAGATACTTATTGGAAGGGAACAATTAGTGGTGGATCTAATACCATTGAGGATGAGAGGTTTAGATGTGATTTTGGGTATAGACACTCTGGAGAAGTATAATGCCAACTTGGATTGCAAACAGAAGATTGTGGAGTTTGAAATTGGCAATGGTAGAAAGGTGGTATTTACGGGGGACAAGAAAGAGAGTCTAACTAGAATGGTTTCAGCTCTGACAGCAGAAAAACTGATGCATTTTTGCCCTATATGGTAGACACAAAGGCAGATGGAGGGAAGTTAGAAGAAATACCTATGGTCATGGAATTTTCTGATGTCTTTCTGGAGGAATTACTAGGATTACCACCACCTAGGAAAATTGAATTTCCCATTGAGCTTCTTCCGGGCACAATGCTAGTCTCAATTTCACCTTATAGAATGGCTCCAGCAGAATTGAAGGGGCTTAAGAAGAAGTTGGAAGATTTATTGGAGAAGGGTTACATAAGGCCAAGCTCTTCGCCATGGGGAGCTCCAGTCCTTTTTTTGAAAAAGAAAGATGGATCGTTAAGGATGTGTGTGGACTACCGGAAGCTCAATCATGTCACAATCAAGAACATATATCCGCTCCCCCGCATAGATGATTTGTTTGATCAGTTGCAAGGGGCAAGATTCTTTTCTAAGATAGACTTGAGATCGGGTTATCACTAATTGAGGATAAAGGAGTCTGATGTGTCAAAGACTACTTTTAGAACACGGTATGGACACTTTAAGTTCTTGGTTATGCCTTTTGGATTGACAAATGCGCCTGCAACTTTCATGGACTTAATGAACAGGGTCTTCAAGTCCTTCTTAGACCAATTTATCATTGTTTTTATTGATGATATATTGGTTTATTCTAAGAGTAACAAGGAGCATGAGGAACATTTGAGGGTTACCTTGGAGACTTTGAGGAAGAATGAGTTGTATGCCAAATTCGATAAATGCGAATTTTGGCTAAGGGAAGTGGTATTTCTGGGGCATGTGATTTCAGAGCACGGAGTACATGTAGATCTAAGAAACATAAAAAGCAATTGTGAAATGGGAAGAACTTAAGAATATTGCAGAAGTGAGAAGTTTCTTGAGTTTAGCTGGGTATTATAGGAGGTTTGTGGAGGGCTTTTCTATAATAGCAACTCCACGTACTAAATTGACCAAGAAAAACCAGAAGTTTGTGTGGACAGATGAATGTCAGAAGAGCTTTGAGGAGCTTAAGTATCGATTGACGAGTGCACCAGTTTTGACCTTGCCTTCGAGTAATGATGGATACATAGTATATAGTGATGCCTCGAGGAAGGGATTAGGCTGTGTGTTGATGCAAGGAGATAAGGTGATTGCCTATGCCTCGAGACAATTGAAGCCTTATGAGATGAATTAGCCGACGCATGACTTGGAATTGGCTACTGTAATTTTTGCATTGAAAATCTGGAGACATTACTTGTATGGAGTTACCACCAGGGTGTTTATTGACCACAAAAGTCTGAAGTACCTGATGAGCCAGAAAAAATTGAATTTGAGACAGAGATGATGGTTAGAACTGTTAAAGGATTATGACTTGATGATAGATTATCACCCAGGGAAAGGAA
This sequence comes from Erythroxylum pelleterianum, assembly GCA_027563865.1. Classification (NCBI taxonomy): domain Eukaryota; kingdom Viridiplantae; phylum Streptophyta; class Magnoliopsida; order Malpighiales; family Erythroxylaceae; genus Erythroxylum; species Erythroxylum pelleterianum. Next base: position 5,169 of record JAOQMR010112935.1, read on the forward strand.
ATGTAGTAGCGGATGCACTGAGTTGGAAATCGACATGGCACATGTGGAGACAATGTATCTTCGTTTGTTGAAGGAATTGGCCAAACTTAAAGTGACATTGACACAAGCTGAATCAAATTGTATATTGTCTAACTTTAGAGTAAGGCCAGTATTGAATGAAAAGATTAAGGAATTGCAGAAACATGATGAGTACTTAAGCAAGCTCAGAGAAGAGATAAAGAATGGTAAACCTTTTGAAGTAGAGGTAAAGGAAGATGGATTGATAATGGTAGGTAACAGACTATGTATTCCTGATGAGCAAGAGTTAAAGGATGAAATTTTAGATGAGGCACATAATGCGCTTTATGTAATGCACCCAGGAAGCACGAGAATGTATAGAGATTTGAAGGAGCATTTCTGGTAGAAAGGAATGAAGAAAGAAGTTGCAGAATATGCTAAAAGATGCTTAGTGTGCCAGCAAGTCAAGGCTGAGCACCAAGCACCTTCAGGCAAGCTTAAACCTTTGTCGATTCCGGAATGGAAATGGGAGAAGATTACAATGAATTTCTTGATGGGATTGCCAAGGACTAGTAGAAAGCATAATGCAATATGGGTGATCGTGGATAGGCTAACCAAGTCTACTCATTTCTTGCCAATTAAACAGACGGATCCGTTGAATGTTTTTGCCAAGAAATAAATGGATGAGATAATAAGACTTCATAGGATTCCAAGTTCAATAGTCTCGGATAGAGATCCTAGGTTCACCTCTAGATTTTGGGAAAGCTTACAGGAGGCTTTAGGAACTAAGTTGCACTTTAGTACAACTTTCCATCCGCAGACTGATGGACAATCGGAGAGAACGATCCGGACTTTGAAGGCAATGCTAAGAGCTTGTGTTATAGATTTTAAAGGCTCATGGGATGATCACTTGCCTTTAATAGAATTTGCTTATAATAATTCCTATCACCCGGGAATTCAAATGGCACCATACGAAGCTCTTTATGGTAGGAGGTGCAGAACTCCTATTTATTGAGATAAGGAAGGTGGTAGGAGGCTTTTAGGGCCTGAGTTAGTGCAAGTCACTGTTGACAAGATTAAGTTAGTGAAACAGAGACTTAAAGCAGCTCAAGATAGAATGAAGAGCTACACGGATGCACATAGAAGAGAGATGCAATTTGAAGTTGGAGACAAAGTCTTTCCTAGAGCTTCTCCATAGAAAGGAGTTTTGAGATTTGGTAAGAAAGGCAAGCTAGACCCGAGGTATATAGGCCCTTATGAGATTAATGAGATGATTGGGCCTTTAGCCTACAAGTTAGCTTTGCTAGTGGAATTGTCTAAGATTCACAATTTTTTTCATTTGTCGATATTGAGGAAGTACCGATCAGATCCTTCACATATAGTTCAACCTTCAGAGGTTTAGCTAAGGGAGGATTTGACATATGAAGAGCAACCAGTAGAGATTTTGGATTCGAAGAAAAAGGTTTTAAGAAACAAGGTTGTGAAACTAGTTAAAGTCTTGTGGAGGAACCATTCGACAGAGGAGGAAACATGGGAACCTTTGGAAGCAATGAAGGAGAAGTATCCGCATCTCTTCAATAATTCAGGTAAAAATTTCGAGGACGAAATTCTTTTAGGGGAGGAGAGTTGTTGGATCTTGAATTTTCCAAATTGCTTAAATAGTTATTTATGTTTGTTTGTTGGTTTAATTTTTTTATTTTAGAATTGGGTCATTAATTGGAATTTGAGGGAAGGATTAGAAATTGAAATTAGAATCAAAGGTTAGGATTAAGTTAGATTAAGTAGTAGTAAGTTTGTTAAATGGAAGAGTAGAGCCATAAAAGACAAAATAAGGGCAAACTTGGAAAGCCCAAGTGAAGGAGGGACAAAATTGGAAGAAAAGGAGTGGAAAAGAGACTTGAATAAATGAATTAGAAGAAGAGAAGAGAGAGAGTATCATGAGTTGCCAAGGAGGAGAAGAAGAAAACGTGACGGAGAGAAGAAAAGAGAAGAAAAATAAAAAAAAGCTAGGGAAAAAGGAGGAAAATTTCGTGAAAAGAAGAAGAATCAAGCTTTCCAAGGTAAGTTCATCTTCTTGCTTTAGTAGAAGGAAATGGGTTGTTGTGTTGTGATGAAGAAGTTCTAGAGAGAGAAGGGGTTTGTGTTAGAAAAAGAAGATTTGAGAGAACCCATTTGATTTTTGGGTTTTTAAGCTAGGTTTTGAGTTTGCTAACCTAGATGAACTATGGGTAGGTTAAATTGGAGCATGATTAGGGTTAATTTCTTTTGTTGTGATTTTGGAAATTTGGAGAATTTCCAATTGAATTGAAATTAATGAAAATTTTGGTTGTGTTAGGAAATCAAGAACATACCCAATAGCAAGAGGAAGGGCACTATTGAATTTGGATTTCAAAAGTTACAAGGTGGGTAATTTATTTATAGTTGTTGTGTAATATGAACAAAATGCCTTGTATGTGTATTGTGTGTTAAAATGTTTTGCTTGAAATGTTTTGGTGTGAAAATTTCAGTATGATATCTGACATTGTGATAAAACAATTTGAATTATGTGTATGATGATGTTATGCCATTGAATTGAATCATGGCATTTTGTATAAGAAAAAAGCATGAGAAAATGAGATTGTGAATGATTGATTTGAGCATGAAAAATTGATTATGTTTGGGCGAGAGAGGAATTGTTTCGTAGTCACATGTACGTTGACATAAAGCCTTCTCCCGACTACCTGCTTGTGGCCTACGAGATCCGAAAAATGGACCCGTTTTTATTTCACGGAGCCCTTGAGCCATTTGGTTGTGTATTTGCATTTTGGCATTCTTAGTTATGATGCAAATTGTGTTTATGCTTGGATGATATTTTGAATTATGAAATGTGAATTGAAATTATAAAAGTTGAACTTTCATTGCGATGTGTATGCCTATATGAATGCAAATATATGGTTGATTGTGTGACCCATTGCCAATGGCTATAAATATTTTAGCTACTGAGCTGTGCAACTCAACCCAACATTTTTCCCACTCCTCAGGTGTAGATCAAGAAGATCAGTGAATCCTTGCAAGGCATTTGGACAATTTTGAGAGAGTTAGCTTTTGTACTAAGTTAGTAGCTAGACATTTGGATAGCTTTACAAGCATATTGAACATTGAGCATCAAATGTATTTTGTGACTTGTGTTAAGACTTTGATGAAATGTCGATATGTAATTAAAGCAATGTATGAACTTCATTTTGATTTGGAATTGAATTGAAGATTGAAAAAGTTCCCTTGTGCATGTACTTATTTATCTTGTAGTGTACAATTCATATTTCAGGTGTTCATAGGGGTAATAATTGTGTGTTGACTTCATGGGGAAAAACTGGATTGATTTGGGCTTTATTAGACAAAATGGTCTTCTTGAACATTGCAGTTTATCCTCTTATCTTTTCAACAGTTTAAAGTTTGTAAAATTTGGGTTTCAGAGTTGAGAGATATGAGCTTTATAAGTGATGATGTTGTATGAGTTATTTAAGTTGAAATTGAGAGTTTAATACTTTCAAATTGGTAATTGAATGTTTGAGGAGTGCTTATTACACTTGAAGGGTTGAATTTGGGGAGATTATGAGTGTATATGGTGTTAGGATGGATATTAGAAGCATTGGAGAGGCTTTAGAAGGAGTTTTAGGTCACCTATGTCCGTTTAACGGATCTTCTCGGGTGAAAAAGGACCCTCAACCCAGTGTATGTTTGTCCATTAAACGAAACGGACCTTCTCGGGTGGAAAATGACTTTTTAGCCAGTGTATGTCCGTTAAACGAACATGCATGTCCGTTTAACAGACATCCTCGGGTTAGCTACAGTTTATCGCGATTTTGACCATTTTAGAGATCGAATCTCGCTTTGAGGTATCATCAAAGTTGTAGATCTCGATGTCTTCTTTCAAATGGTCTAACAACGAAATCAATCCAACATTTATAGCAAAGTTATGGAAATCATGCCAAGAAGTGTACAGTTTGGGTAAGGACATAAACATATTGGATTCTTTTGGCCATAACACCTTCGTCCAACCTCCGAATTAAGTAATTCTTAAAGCATCGGATTCCTAATTTGCTACCTCTTCACAAAAATTGGTAGCTTTTGGAGTTGAATTAGAAAAGATTGGTTTAAAGCAAGTGAGGGTTCGTCGAAATGACCCTATAAGGAAACCCGCTTACGCTTTTTGGCTTTTTGAATCAGATAGTTGGGCTCCGAGAACATGGTCCAATACCTTAGTTGGGCTTCAGGAATGGGCCTTAACAACTCTAGTCAGCCTATAACACTCCCCCTTATGGAATTTCCCGTAATGATCATATTTAGGAACGAGTGACTTATCTTCCTCTCCCCTTCTACTACCTCTTGCTTGCACCACTACTCCTCTCCTCAGACTGTACAGGGAAAGTTTTAGCACTCTTTTTTGATATAGGAATACTACCTCCCCTTCTAAACTATTCTCTCCCTTTTCTTTTTCTGTTCACGACGCTTTTTATAATTTCCATATTCTCAATCCATAATGTAGCTTAAAGCAGTTGTTAGAAATCACAAAAATTTTGGGCCACCACTTTTTCTCTGATGGCTAAATGCAATCTTGTTTTGAACCTACGACACTTAGCCATTTTACTCATCATCATCTTAGCTGCATATCGGGACAGTTTCGTAAATTTGCACTTATATTGGCTCACTGTCATCTCCCTCTGGGTGAGACTAAAAAATTCCCTCTACTTCTGTTGAATATATACCTCAAACAGATATTTCTTCTTATAAGTAGCTAGGAAGTCTTTCCATGTGAATACTGACAGTTTCAACTAACTCCCTGGCATACTTTCCAACCAATGCAGGGCATCCCCTTATAGCAAGCTTGCAGTATACTCAACTTTCTCATCAACTTCACAGTCCATTTGCTCCAATACCCTTTTTGCCTTCCTCAATTAGGTTTTAGCTTCTTCTGGATCAGTCGTCTCATAAAAATCTATTGCCCCATACGTCCTGAGCTTATTAAATTGCTTTCCTTTCTTAGTTGGGGCTAGAGCAGATGTTTGCGGCATCTGGACCATGGCCTGGACAAAAGCCTGAGCAAAGGCCTGGAACAACCTTGGATCCAAAGGAGTAGGCATTTACTCCTACGGAAGAGGAGAGTCCTGCGTCTATTATCGAGAGGGTCCACTACCGTGCCCTACAGAAGCCTCAATATTTTCTAGGGTCTAGACTCATTAGTACCCTCCTCTCTGAGTGAAGAATCAGGTATAATAGATCCTTATAAAACTCCTCGTGTTCTTCTACGAGGTGACATCTTATTCCTTCAATTAAACACTAACGATTAGCTTACGTTTCATTTTATTCTTATTTCCTACATGTATGCATGATATGTATGTCACTTAATGCAATTAATCAATTCACAATGCAAATAATTAATCACACATCATAATAATTTATACTACTATGTATTCTAAGCCTAGGAATCCTAAAAAAGCCTAGGAATCTTTAAAAATCCTAAGTTTTGATACCAAAAGATGTTGAGCCCGGGTCTCGTTACTTATCCCTAAACAACAATTTGAGACACTCGGGTAAAGGTTATGCGTGAGGAAAGTTGAAAACTTCAATTGAAAGGAAAATTTTGTCAGCAACAGTGTAGGGTTCGCTGCGATAAAATAGTGGTTCTCCACAACGAAACTAATGGATACTTCCAAGGACCTTTCAGGTGAAGTTTGCCGCGACTAGCATCTGGTTTCACCTCAGCGAAGTCTCAAGGTTGAGAGAATGCATCCTTCAGGACAAATGTGCCGCGATGAAGTCCCCAAATCAAACCTAAGCACCTCTCAGGAGAAATACGTTGTGGCAAAAGTTTGGCTTTGCCGTAGTGAAGTTACCAAAATCGAATAAAAACACCCTTTGGGGAAGGTTCACTACAGCCAAAATCTAGCTTCGCCGCAGTGAAACCTTTGATTTACAACCCATAACCCAACAATCCAACTCTATCATACACTTCTATTTCCAACCACAACAATCAATAACTCAACCATAAAATAAATATGCACATACACAAAAGAAACATCTGCAATTCTTAATCTCATTGTTAAAACAAAATAGAGTTTGAACAAAGCTTTAATTACATATCAACACTACATCATTGAATGCTCATGTTCGATATGCTGCTAAAGCTACCCAAAAGTAATTAAACTAGCTTAGTTACTAAATGTAGCTATTTCGGAGTTTCCAATTGCCTTGCAAGGATCAACAATCTTTTTGTTCTGCACCCGAGAAGAAAATAATGAGTTGAGCTACAAAGCTCAGTAGCTAATATATTTATAGTTATTGTTAACGAGCCACACAATCAAACATATATATATATGTATATATATAAACATATATATATATATATATATGATATATAGAATATACACACACACACACACACATA
>JAOQMR010113037.1:0-11577 GCA_027563865.1 Erythroxylum pelleterianum
CTAGAAGAGTACCCGCCTGGGTGCAAGTGAAGGATAGAGGTCGGGATCAGTTCGCATCTGCATTAGTATTTCCTAAGCTTGTAGTCGGCAATTGTTGTATCTGATTTGGAATTGTATTGTATGGTTACTGAAAAATATTTGTAATGCCATGAGGATTAGTAGAATTGTTCTAGTGGTGCACCTTTATCGTGGGATACTCATCAGAGCGACCTTCGGGTTTCCCGTTGTGTACCCTACGGTGAGGGGGCGCTACAACAGGTTTTTATCTTATTGCCATTGCAATTTTCTGTATTTATATGAATATTGTTTCTATTTTTTGAATTGAAAGAAAGTTGATTTCGCAATTCTCTATGACGTTTAGGGGATAAATTTGTTTTTTTTTTTATTTATCCACTGGGTCAGTCTGGTTGGTTCTTTGCACCTAGTTTTCGCGTAGTAGTTATATTTTGATTCATCCTCTTTTTCCAAGGGTTTCATAATTAGACATTGAACCCATTTCATATGATGGGAGTTGCCGGTGTATTGGGCGCTGCTCTACTATACTTTATTCATGGGGCTACTGTAGAAAATACCTTATTTGAGGACGATGATGGTGCAAATACATTCCGTGCGTTTAACCCAACTCAAGCTGAAGAAACTTATTCAATGGTCACCACTAACTGCTTTTGGTCCCAGATCTTTGGGGTTGCTTTTTCTAATAAACATTGGTTACATTTCTTTATGTTATTTGTACTAATAACTAGTTTATGGATGAGCGATCTTGGAGTAGTCGGTCTGGCTTTGAACCTACGTGCCTATGACTTCGTTTCTCAGGAAATCCGTGCAGTAGAAGATCCTGAATTTGAAACTTTCTACACCAAAAATATTCTCTTAAATGAAGGTATTCGTGCTTGGATGGCGACTCAAGATCAGCCTCATGAAAACCTTATATTCACTGAGGAGGTTCTACCCTGTGGAAACGCTCTTCAATGGAACTTTACCTATAGCCGGTCGTGACCAAGAAACTACCGGTTTCGCTTGGTGGGCCGGAAATGCCCGATTTTTTAATTTATCCGATAAACTACTGGGAGCTCATGTAGCCCATGCTGGATTAATCGTATTCTAGGCCGGAGCAATGAACCTATTTGAAGTGGCTCACTTCGTACCGGAGAAGCCAATGTATGAACAAGGATTAATTTTACTTCCCCACCTAGCTACTCTAGGTTGGGGGGTAGAACCTGGGGGGGAAGTTATAGACACCTTTCCATAATTTGTATCTGGCATCCTTCACTTAATTTCCTCCACAGTATTGGGTTTTGACGGTGTTTATCATGCACTTTTGGGACCCGAAACTCTTGAAGAATCTTTTCCTTTTTTTGGTTATGTTTGGAAAGATAAGAGCGGAGCTCTACCAACTAAGCTATATCCCCCCGAGCCAAGTGGAGCATGCATGAAGGAGTCAGATGCTTCTTCTATTCTTTTCTTTGGCGCAGCTAGGCCATCCTGGACTTGAACCAGAGACTCGCCTGTGAAGTAAATCATCACACCTACAGTCCAACCAATTGGGAGAGAATCAATAGATTCCGAATTCATAACAAAGTGAAGATTAGTGTGTATACTAAATTCAAACGAACTGGCATTATTCTATTCGGTTCGGCCTTGAAACAATTCATTGCATTAATATTTATTTTATCTAATCCAATATTTTTTAACCTATATTCACTAGGTTAGTCTATACCCGACTCGCCAGGAAAATCCACTTTCTCCTTTATCAATGAGCTACTATGAATTTATTCGATATACTCCCTATACTGAATTCTAGTTATTATAATTATAATTATAATTATAAGATATTTCTTATATTTACTTTACATTGATTTGATTTATAATCTTTTTCCATAGATAGATCTTATCTGCATAATGACTGATTGAAGAATTCAATCAAAGAGGCCCTTTTAACTCAGTGGTAGAGTAACGCCATGGTAAGGTGCAAGTCATCGGTTCAAATCCGATAAGGGGCTTTGCCTCTTTTTCCATAAAACTCCCTAGGTAGTATTTACAGTTTATTATTTGAGTTCAAGGGAGAATAGAAATATTGTTGATATTTGTAATAAAAAAGGTAAGAAAATCTATGATTGATTGTACTTTAATTAATATTAATTAAATTAAATTAATATTCATTTCAAAAAAATTCAAATTAAATTTTAAATTCTACTCAATTTGAAATTATAAATAAATCGAAATTCATTCTATTCTAATAAGTTAACATTAACATTCTAGTGAGATTTATACTATAATTGTTTACTATAATTGTTAGACTATAGAGTATAAGAATTCTAGTTATTTATAAAGTTGAACATTTGTTTAGTTTTGTTATAAATTTGATTTTAATTTCTCTATTTTATTATAATAGAATGAAAATGAATAATTTAATTAATGAAATAATTGAATTATTAATTATAATTAATGAATATTTTATTATTAATTAATGAATAATAATGATAAGTTGACTATTCAATTGCGAAATTTTTCTATTTTCTAATATTCCAATCGAATCAATTGTAAAGATTCGATTATAAATCAATAAAAGAAAAAGTAAGTGGACCTAACCCGTTAAAGCCTGACTAGATCTGCTATTCTGATATTCAAATTCGATATATATGAAATTGAAACAGTAGATATTCTTTTTCTTTCATTTTTATATTTCTTTGGACTAAAAAAAATCTGTACATGAAGTAGAACTCGATGCAGAAGATAAACCCAGATGGGAGAAATCTATAGCATTGAAGGTTGGACAGAAGAGCCACAAAATTTCGAGGAAGAGGAGTTCATCGTCGAAAGCATTGAAGATCGAGGAAGTCAAGAATGACGACTCTAGTGAATCAGATCAAGATTCGAGCGAAGAAGATGATGAACTATCCTTTATCTCAAGGAAGATCAAGCGCATGTGGAAGAAGAAGGAAAAAGGAAACAAAGAGTTTTCTTTCAAGAAGAATAGCAAAGATGACAACAAGTGTGAGAAAACATCGGTCATCTGCTATGAATGCAATAAACTGGGACATTACAAGTCCTAATGTCCATTGCTGAAAAAAACCCAAGAAGAATAGAGAAAACAAAAAGAGCATGATGGCAACCTGGGAAGATCAGGATTCATCTGAATCAGATACTAACTCAAAGGCATCAATAAGCCAACATTTTCCTGGTAGCCGAAAAAGAAAGTGACGAGGAGGTAACCTCAAAATTTAGTGAACTACAAGATGTATATTCATAATTACTAGAAGATTCTCATGCAATAATTAAGCAGTATAAGTTGTTAAAGAAAAAATATGTAAAAAACTTAAAAGGCATGCAAGCGTTAGAGAAGGAAAACATCTGCCTGAAGAAACAAGTAGAAGAGATGAAGAAAAAGGTAATTGTAGATAGATCTGAGGAGATCAGTAAGCTGAAGCAAAGGATCAATAGTCTTTCGGCTGATCTATCGACATTCATGGAGAGTACGAGAAAAATGAATGATATGCTAGGGAGATACAGACACCCTAATGATAAAACAGGAATAGGGTTTGCTCAAAACAAGAATCAGCATAAAAAGAAATTTGTTCCTCATAGGAAGAAATTCCATCATCATCATCATTTTATAGATGATGTTAAAACTAACCCTAAAAGCCCCAAGAAAATTTGGGTACCTAAGAGATAGATAATATCTCCTGCAGATATCCTTCTTTGGAAGAAGCAGCTAGCACCAATGGTATTTGGACAGTGGATGCTCGCGACATATGACGAGAAGAAGGTCTATGTTCCTAAATCTTCAGTATAAGAAGGGAGGATCGGTAACTTTTGGAGACAACCAGCAGGGTAAAATAATTGGAATCAGTAAAATTGGTAAAAATTCTTTTGCTATTATTAATAATGTGTTGCTAGTTGATGGTTTAAAATATAATTTGATTAGTGTCAGTCAATTATGTAATTCTGGCTTTGAAGTGTCTTTCAATCAAAATTTTTGTGTAATCAAAAACAAAGACAGTTGCATATTCTTTTCTGCCAAAGACGAAACAATCTTTACAAAATTAATTTAAAAGATTTACAAAGTCAAAATATTTCTTATTTTATATCAACAGACGAAGAAAAACTGATTTGGCATAAAAAGCTAGGCCATGTTAGTTTTAAACATATTTCTAAGTTGATTAATCATGATTTGGTAAGAGGATTACCAAAAATAAGTTTTAACAAAGATTTCTTTTGTGAAAGTTGTCATAAAGGAAAACAGGTTAAAACAACTTTTTCTTCTAAAAATATTGTAACTTCATCTAGACCTCTAGAGTTGTTACATAATGTGTACTATCCAAACAATTGAATGAAAATATGGATCATTTTTTTCTTTGAATGTAGCTACACCAAGTCAGTGTAGAGTCGAATTTTGAATATGCTACAACTTTCAAGCTTCAACTTTGTATGGTATAAGATGTTAAATACAATCATTAGGTACACCAAAGCAGGTCAAAGGAATAGCACTCACATTAAGACTTAATTTCATATAGTAATTTATTCCATTTGGAGAGAAAGGAATAAGAGACTATATATGTTGGACCCCGAAATTTTTTCAATTATTATCGATTTATTTGTTTGATATAGCAATTGCGCTAAGACAGGTACAAAATAATTTGGGACATAAACATGTTGGATTCTTTTGGCTATAACTTCATCATCCGGCCTCCAAATGAAGTGATTCTTGAAGCAATGGATTCCTAACACATTGTTCTACCTTTCCACAAAAATTAATAGCCTTTGGTATTGAATTCAAAAAGATTGATGGAAAGGAAGTGAGAGTTCATTGAAATAACCCTATAAGGAAACCCGCTCATACTTTTTCACTACGGATAGTTGGGCTTTGGAAACAGGCCTCGACAATATAAGAATGAGAAACAACATAAATATCAACTTGTCGAGCAAATTGCCAACATGATTAGAGCGGTTATGATTGCCAATGAGAAGCAATGCACAGTTAGCCAAGAAGTTAGAGCAATTTGGTTATTTTGATGTAAATTTTTGTATTTTGATGTTCAACCTGTTTAGCATAGCCTCACTTGACTATAACTGTATAATCCTTATTTAGGAACATGTAATAGCTTTTTCTATGATATAATTTATTATATTTTATTTTTTAAAAAAATTATATAAATATTAAAAACTAATACCTTTGCTAAAATTTTAAAATTAAAATTAAAATTTATATAACTATTATTATTTACTTTTTACCAATACGATTGCAAAGTTTAGATTTTGTGATACGAAATTCTCATATTTTGTATCGATTGGTATTTGGTTCAGCCTGATTCTGCTGAGGTTGAACGTCGTTGTTTTGGTCCATGGTATGCGCGATCCTAACCGTGAGAAGCCTGTAAAATAGATAACGGCGGGCCAGGGGTTGATTTCCGGGAAGCCCCTCCGACGCTCAAGTTAGTATATTTGTAAGGTTTCTGATGAGAATATGGAAAAACAGCTAGGGTTTTTGGCTCATACCTCAATCCAGTGGGAATAGTACCTTATATATGCCGTGGATGTTAGGTTTACGTAGGTCTTTGCGTTTGCATGGGAATTTAATACCTGATGGGCCGATCGGGCCGTAGATGTATTAAGATGGGCCTGGGCCTAGCACAGCCGACCTAACCATAAGCCCCCTACTCCTCGAGTCTGAGTCAAGGGAAGGGTCGAAGGAGTATAAAAGCAGGAAACAACATGCTTCAGCTCGCGCTAGGCCCAATCGGTTGATTATGACACGATGCGGCCGATCGGCTGTAACGGTATGGCAAGTCGACCGAGCATAACGACGAGGTCGGTCGGGTGTGCATAATAGTGAGACTGGTCGATCGAGTGATTAGACTTAACTGGAGCTCTAAGAGTGATTATTACTGGTGGCTCGTGTTATCTGACAGGTTGTCATGCACGTCCCTCTGATTACTGTGCAGCTGTCAAGTGCATCCTTTTAACTGCCACGCCGCCGTCAGGCGCGTCCTTTCAGTTAGCGTGCCGTTGTAGTTTTCGAACAACCCTAATTTACTTTGGTTCAGATTCTGCCGCGTGTCCGTGATACTTCGGATGTTTACCACGCACCCAGCCTTGGTTGATGCGTCTGTTCCAGCGATCTTCTATAAATATTCAGGATTGACATACTGTAGACTTTCTTCACGCTTATTTCGTTCTCCGGTTTCCCCTGTGTTCCTTTGTACCTTCTTGCTTTCAATTTCTGGAGTTTTCTTTCCGCCGTCTTCAAATTTTCGACCTCCTTCACTAAACTAGGTACGTCCTTTCTCCCATCCTTTCAACCTATAATTTTTTGCTTTTATAATCATGTCGTCGACTAGCCCTAGAGACGAACTTAGATTTAGGGATGAAGCCGGTTCCTCCTCTCCGGCGGTCGAAAGGGCTTTAGAAACTGAGGAGTCGCCGGAGATAACGGCGGAAATGGTGGATGCGCCAGAGGCCGGCGGGAATGTGGCGTCAGAGATAGTAACAACTAAGGAAGGTGGGTCGAGCACTCGAAAGGACGGGCAGGTCGTTGAGAAGCCTCCAGCCGACCCATCAACGATGACTGAGAGGGAACTGTCCCGATTGGTCACTAAGAATAACATCTCTATCTCCTGGAGAGCTAGACTGGCCGGTAAGAGCGAGCGGATTCATAGTAATGGCAATGGCTACCTCGCTGTTTCAGAAGGGTTTTTCTCTGTTGGGGGTATGAGGCTGCCGTACGCCCCAATTATTGACGACATATGTAACGTCTACGCCTTGAGGCCAAGCCAGATCCCTCCCAATGGTTGGAGGTTCCTCAACGGACTGGCTCTGTTGTGCCATCATTTTGGGCATCAGCCATCGGTCGGCATCATGCGTCATTTCTTGCGGATGAACCAGAGTTCGATCGCCGGGGCTGGGGTCCCACACTTTCAGTATAGGGATGCCAGCTATCGTCCTATCGGGACGACTTCCAAAGTTCAATCCTGGAAGACCAACCAAGTATTTCTTTGTGAGGCCGTTGGGATCCGCCTTCGAATTTCGACCTTGGAGATATCCTTTTGCCGAGCGGTGGAACGACATCTCAAACTTGCTCCTTTCCCGGGAGGAGCGGGAGGTAGTCGACCGCATTAAAGCGCTCGGCCATTACAATTTTGATTGCCTCATTCGAGGGTATCGTGGAGGGGCTTCGGCTAGTTTGTTCGTGATCGACCCCCCACCCCAAATTAGTGGGCTAGGAGAAGAAACTGCCCCTTCTGGTCGACCCTTCATAATTTCATTCTTTGCTATATTTGTCGGTTTTGGTTTCATCTTCTAACCTGTTTCCATATTCGTGCAGCTATGGTGAGAGCTAGCACCTTTTTCGGCGCTTCTAAAAGCCAACGACGGGTTGCTGGGTTGTCCAAAAAGACCAAGGAGCTGAGCAAGGAGGGGGAGCCTAGCCTGGAGGTTGCTCAGCCGACTGTTTTCGAGCCATCAACAGCGCTCGTCCGGGCGGCGGCCCCTGTGCGACCGATGGTGCCAACCCAGTTGGTGGACTTGGAGGAAGGGGATGTGGTTGAAGAACCACTTCATAAAAAGAGGAAGACCGTCCGTGTTCTCGACCGATCACCCTGCTCGATGGTCGCCACTAGGGATAAAGGGAAGGAGGTGATGAGAGGCGAAGATCACGTAGTCAAGTCTGGAAAGGGCAAAGGGAAGAAGCAATCGACAAGCGTCGATAAATGGGAGCCAGCGATTAGTCTGGATAAGACCGCGTCGTTTGGGAGCTTGGATGTGGCACTCCATATCGCCGAGAACATTACCCCTCCTACTGACGAGGAACTTATGGGCAGGCTAGATGACCGCGGGCTATCAGTTCGCCTCATCCGCTATTGTGCAAGGGACCTGTCGTTCGCTTATGCGATGCATTGCCATGTCGAGGAGCTTTCCAAGGGGAAGGAAGAGCTTTCGGGGGTGGCGAAGGAGAGGGACATTGGTCGAGCTCAGCTTTCTTCTTTGGAGGAGGAGAAGAAGCTTTTGAAAAATGAGAAAAACTTTTGGAAAGCTCGGTTCGATTCGGGGGAGGAGGAGAGAAATCGGTTGGTCGCGAAGAAGAATCGGGCGATCGCGGCTATGGATGAGTTGGAGAAGAAGCATTAGGCGCTGCAGCTTAATCATGTGGAATTGATGGATGAGATGCGCACCGCCAACTCTAAGATAATGAAGGAACGAGAGCTCCGACTCAAGTTCCTTCAGGATTGTCACGAAGCGGTGTAGGACAAAACAAACACCAAGAATAGGGCGAAGGAGTTGCAAAGCTCCATTAAAAAGGAGAGGATCGTTGTAATCAAGCGTTGGAAAGAACGGTATTTAGAAGAGGAATGTCATGAGTACGCTTTCGACCTGATTCTCTCTACCCTGCGGAGCTGCCATAGCGTTCATGTTGCTGACGGGTCGGATCCTCTCTCCTTTAAGGAATATGCCGAGCCGATGATTTCCCCCGATCTCGGCCTCTCTTTGAGGGAAATTGTGGAGATGATCGAGAAAGAACCCCGGGACATTCCAGATGATGAGCTAGACCTTAGCTCTGATGAGGAGGGGGAGCAATCTCCCAGGGATGTCACTCCGGTTCTTCCGGATTCTTGTCCTACCTCGGCCGCTCATCCGGCCTCTCCTCCTATTGATCCGGTTATTTTTCCTCCTGACCCTGCCCCAGTTGTGATGTTGGCTTCCGATGCTGTGCTGTCTTCCCCCAAGGATACGTCTTCCGAGCCGGCTGTTGGCTCTCCATCTTCCGCCAAGGGATAATTTTTGCTTTTTTCTTTTTTGAAGCTTACTTGGTCGGCTTGTGACCAGAGCTACTTTTTAGAAATAAGAACTTGCTATTGTCATCCTTCACTCGCTTTCTTATTTTTTTGTATAAGTGACCTCATTTTTCAAACACTCGGTGTATCCATTGCTCGAAAGATAATAATACCGACTAACATGTCGAGGTCGAGCGATCCGAGATTCTGATCTCGGCATCACCTGGTTCCAAGATCTCATTTGGGACCTCGGACGAGTGATGTTGAGGCCGTATTATCTAGAATTCTTTCTTAGTTTCGTGCGGCCCCCGCTTCTTATGTTGGCATCCTTGTCAAGCGGTGTCGACTTCTCTTATCTTGGCATTGCGTGGTTCCAACATTTTTTGGTTGGCAACCTGGTCGATCGATGTCGAACGATTTGTCGTTTACTGATTGTTTGGTCGATTGTTCGTTTGTCAATCGATTGATGTTATTGTCGATCGGCTCCAACATCTTGTGTTGGTAGCTTTGTCGAACTTCGTTGATTGTCGATTGGCTCCAACATCTTGTGTTGCCAACCTTGTCGAATATCGTCATTGTCGATCAGTTCCAACATCTTGTGTTGGCAACCCTGTCGAATATCGTCATTGCCGATCGATTCCAACATCTTGTGTTGGCAACCTTGTCGATCGTTATCGATTGTCGACCTATTGGTCGTTTGTTAAACGATTTGTCGATTACCGACCCGTAGGTCGTTTGTCGATCGGTTTGTCGATTTTCAACCCGTAGGTCGTTTGTCGATCGATTTGTCGATTGCCGACCCGTAGGTTGTTTGTCGATTGGTTTGTCGTTTGTCGAAACGATTTGTCGATTGTCGACCCGTAGGTCATTTGTCGATCGGTTTGTCGATTGTCGACCTGTAGGTCATTTGTCGATTGCCAACCCGTAAGTCGTTTGTCGATTGATTTGTCGATTGCCGACCCGTAGGTTATTTGTCGATTGATTTGTCGATTGTCGTTTGTCGATCGGTTTGTCGATTGCCGACCCGTAGGTCATTTGTCGATTGTCGACCTGTAGGTCGTTTGTCGAATGATTTGTCGAGGCCGTAGCCAACCGGTGTCGAATGGTGTTGTTATCGATCGTCCTGCCTTTAACCCAATTTTAATTAAATTGTTTCTGCCAAGAAATATGAAGTTCTTTATTGATGACGACGAAAGCATGGGCCGTTAAAAAACCTGAGTAGTACAATCAGGAAAAAGGTTCCCACGGGCTACATATGCAAGATCGTAAGCAATAATAAAATGCTGAAGAAGGAAATAAATAAAACAAGCTTATCTATGTGTAGAAAATGTCGTTCGGCCTTGATCTCACGCAATCTTTGGCATTTATTCTGCAATGGCCGTCCTCTCGACTTCCTCCTCGGCTTTCATGTTACGAGAATTTATTAAAACGACCGCTCCGTCAAGCGCCCTTGTTTTCGCTAGGTAGCATTCCCTAGCGATTCTCTGCTGGCTCTTGACAACACCGGTTCCATGTGGAGTTGGAAACTTCACGGCTTGATAGTAGGTAGAGACGACCGCTCGAAGTGCGTTTTGGGTAGCTCTTCCAATTATAGCGCTATACGCTCCCGCGAACTTGACGACCAAGAATTCTATGCTTCTCTCCACCTGGCGTGGTTTCTGCCCAAATTTTACATTCAACAGTACCAGAGTGAACGGGTAGGCCGATGCTCCAGTTACCTCTTTGATGGGCCCCTCTATTGGCAACAGTCGCTCTTCAAGAATTTCCATTTGCTTCAAAGCGTCGTAGTATAACAGGTCGACCGAGCTGCCCGTGTCGATCATTACCCGTTTCACCTCGCTACTGTCCATATTTAAGGTGGTTACTAATGCGTCATCATGAGGGCAGCTAACACCTTCTAAATCGGATTTATCAAACGATATCACCCCATCGTTCGACCTCTTTATTTTTGCTGGCAAGTTCTCACCGATCTGCCTGGCATATCTCTTTCTCCCTTTAGCGGTTGACCCTCCTGCCGCATTACCCCCGAAGATCATGTTTATAATCCGGACCGGTCGGTCATCTTGTCGTTCGGCATTTCTATCATCTCTTACCCTGGATTGCGCCCTTGCGTTATGCCGATCGTCCGAATTCCTATTCCGTCTTTCCTCCTCCTGTCTGTCGTTTTGCCTCTAATGCCTTCGCCAATTATCGGGCCGTCTACCCTCGTTATCTCGACCAGTATTTTGCCCATACCTGAGGAACCTACTCAGCTTTCCCCGCTGGATGAGGAGCTCGATCTCCTTCTTTAAGTTCCAACAACTTTCTGTATCATGTCCGACATCTCTATGGAAGCGGCAGTATAAAGAGGTGTCTTGATGTTTTAGGGGAGTTATCATGGCCCTAGGTTCTGGGAGGGGTTCCCCCTCAGCTCTCATAACTTCTAATACTTCTGCATATCGCCTATTGAGCGGAGTGAAGTTTTCGCGCCGCTGATTGCGCCGATTGACCGGTTTCCGCCAACTTGATTGATCTCTCTACCTTTTATGCCCATCCTCGGATCTTCCACTCGACCCGCGGTCGTCTACTCTACGTTTTGTGTTCTTTAGCACTTCCTCAAGTTGGATGTATTTATCTGCCCGGCTTCTTATCTCTTGAATCGTGCAAGGTTGATCCAGGGCCAAAGATTTTTTGAACTCTACATCCCTTGTGTTGCTCATGAGCGCCACCAACATGGATGAGCAGGTGAGGTTGGGAACTTCCACAGCTTCACTATTAAACCGGGTGATGAACTCCCGTAGACTCTCATCCCTTCCCTGGGTTAACTGCA
>JAOQMR010113046.1:0-11577 GCA_027563865.1 Erythroxylum pelleterianum
AACATTGTCCCTAATGTTCAAGTACTCAATAATCAAACACAAAGAGGGGAAAGAGAAAGAAGAAACTTCCCTGAAAAGAAATCAGCCAAGAAATTTTTTTTTCCACCAACCACGCAAACCTGAAGAAAACTCAAAACAACTCAAAGAAATGCATTAAACTCAAAGGAAATAATGAGAAAATAAAATAAAGAAAACTACAATCCTACTAGACAACATGCACCATGATCAAGGAGGCAAAGTGTCATAAAGAGACAATCGCTCTTTATAAGGGGGATCTTCAATTGAAAGCTTCGGAACTAGCTTGGCCGGACGTTGGAGAGGTTCGTATGCTCTATAATGTGTCCAATATGCCTGCTCCAACTCAACTGTAATATCCTCCAACTCTTCTTGCAATTCTTTCCCTAATTCTTTGATCATTCCTTGTGCTTCCCCTTCCAACAAATCTGCACAAATAGTAGAAGAATCTTTAGCATTAGAAGAATGAATATCAATAAAATGGAAAGAATCAAGAGTAGAAGGATGCTTCATATCACTGAACACATCAAACACTAGTTCTTCATCTTGAAATCTTAAGATGAGCTTTCCACGTTGCACATCGGTGATGGTCCGTGAAGTGGCCATGAACGGTCTCCCAAGAATGATGGGGATGTCTATATCTTCCTCCATGTCAACAACTAAGAAATCCACCGGAAAGATGAACTTCTCGATCTTAACCAATACATCCTCAATGATTCCCCTCGGATAGGTGATTGACCTATCTGCCAGCTGAAGCGAAATAGTTGTAGGTTTGGGCTCCGCCAATCCCAACTTCCTGAAAACAAAAAGAGGCATTAAGTTAATACTCGCACCTAAATCCATTAAAGCCTTATCTATATTGAAATCACCAATAACATAAGGAATAGTAAAACTCCCTGGATCCTTAAGCTTCGGTGGTAGCTTTCTCGACAGTATGGCTGAACACTCCTCATTATGCTTCACCGTGGCATTCTCCTCATGCCTCCTCTTATTAGACAAAATTTCTTTCAAAAACTTAGCATAAGAACGCATTTGAGCTATGGCCTCAACAAACGGAATGTTTATATGTAACTTTTTAAATAACTCAAGAAAACGAGCAAATTGCTTATCTAATTGCATACCTTTCAACCTTTAAGGATAAGGAATCTGAGGTTTTACCAGATTTGTGATTGGGTCGGCAAATAACCTAGGATGGTCCTCCTTTTCAGCTGGGGCTTCCTTGGCCTCCTTGCCACTTTCCCGACTCTCTTCTTCTTCTTCACTCTTTTCCACTTCTTTATCCTTCTGTTTCTCCTTTACTTCTTGAAGTTGTCTGCCACTCCTCAATACAATTGCCTTTACATGTTCCCTCGGGTTGGTCTCAGTAGTGCTAGGCAATGAACCCGAAGGTCTTTCCTTCAACAAACTTGCAATCTGGCTCATCTGATTCTCTAAATGTCTGATAGATGATTCTTGATTTTGCATCCTAACCTCAGTAGTGGAAATGTACTTTGAAAGTAGCTCTTCGAGATTATATTTTTCTGGTGGCGTAGGATTAGGAGCCTTGAAAGTTGAAGGTGGCTATCTTTGAACATCGAATGACTGCGGTTGTACCACCTGATCATTTCGCCAAGAGAAATTTGGATGATTCCTCCAGCCTGGGTTGTAACTGTTAGAATATGGGTCCCCTCACTGTCTGTTATAATTGCCCACATAATGGGCGTCTTCAGTCTCTCGAGCAAAAGGATTCCCGACCTGACACTCAGAAGATGCATGGGAATCTCCACCACAATGTTTGCAAACAGCACAACTCCTTAATGAAGAGCTAGCTCCTCCCCTCACACTATGCATCAAATTATCTAATTTCTTCGTCAGAACATCCATCTGAGCAGATAAAGCAACTGTATTGTCTACTACACGAGCTCTTGTAGATCACTTGGGATGCCTTTCTGAATTATATTGAAAACTGCTAGTAGCCATCTCATCAATCAATTTGTAGGCTTGATCTGGCGTTTTCCTCATTAAACTACCTCCTACTGCAACGTCGATGGTACTCCTGGTCGATGGGTTCATTCCTGTATAAAAATTATTGATCTGCTGTCATGTGGATAACCCATGACTAGGACACTGCGTCAACATATCCTGAAATTTCTCCCACGCTTCATATAAACTTTCATTTTCATACTAAGTGAAGGAAGTGATCTCATTCTTCATCTTTTCAACCTTGGCAGGAGGGAAAATTTTTGCTAAAAATAACCTCATCATTTCGTCCCATGTAATAATCGATCCCGAATGGAAACTAGCCAACCATGCTCTTGCCTTATCCCTTAGAGAAAATGGGAATAACCTTAATCTCAAAGCGTCTTCTGATACTCCAGTCTGCTTAAATAAATCATAAATATCCAAAAATGTCTCCAAATGGGTGTTTGGATACTCCAAAGGCAATCCTCTAAATTGAGATGCTCTCACCATCGATGTAATACTGTGAGAAATCTCAAAACTAACAGCTGTGATCGTCGGTCTTATAATCGGAGGCATGGGTCTATTGTTGTGCCCCATTGTCAAATTCATTATAGTTAACTCCCTTCTCTCTTCAGTATGTGGCATCAACCTCTCCTCGTGCTGTTCCATTTCTACGAATTGCTCTTCTCTAGTCCTTTCTACTGAAGTACTACTCCGAGCCAATCTGGTTTTCTTACGCAACCTTCGAGCAGTTTTTTCAATTTCAGTATATAATAGCAAATTCTCGAGCTTTTGACCACGAGTGAGCATAAACAAAATGAAGCAAATAAAATAAAAATAATAATAACAGAACTAAGGATGAAAAATAAAACACATTGAAATGAAACAATCAAGCAAACAACTAAAATACGCAATTAAACAATAAAGCTAAAATTAAATCTAAGACAATTAATACCGTCTAATCTAATGACTCACAATCAGAAATTTATTCCCCGGCAACGGCGCCAAAAACTTGTTGCGGTCTAAACAGAAAAATATAAATTAAATTCTATCTAGACCAATTAGAGGCAAGTACACCCCGTCGACAAGTAATATAAAATGGTAAGAACCGGATATCGTACCCAAGAAAAAAATTCCAAAACGCAAGACAATTAAATTAAACGATGAAAAATTACTCGACGATTAAGAATTGATTGATTTTGAAAATAAAATAAAATAAAGTAAGCAAATTAAGAAAATATTAAAAATGCAAGGTATGAATTAAAACGACTTAGATTTAATAAAATGACAGAAATCGGTTAAGGCATCAGATTTTAATTGGATTGGACACTAAAATAAAATATTAGTAGTGGATTGATTTAGTAAATACTTCACTTAAGCAAGTCAAACCCAATGTTCATGGAAATTCCTTCTCTTTTAAATCCGAGTCACTATTTGGTCCATAGGTAATTCGGAATAAAAGGCATTAAATACAAGAAGCCTAAAATTAAGTTCGTTAATTCTAGGTATCCTCACACAAGATCCTAAGGTTGGTCTACACTTTAGTCTCAAGTGTATTGCTTGATTAATTTTCCGACAAATTAAATTCCATTAGTTGTGGCATTTAATCATCTAAGGTCTTAATCTAAGTGATCAAGCTAAATTAAGACTAAATATGCATTTAACCAAGAAAAATCAATACCACAAAAATTATCCTAATCCAATATCAATCTTAACCTAAATCGAAAAGAAAAATTTACTCACACATATTTATCAATGTAACATAAATCATGGTCTTAAAATTTGTTTGCATTGATTAAATCACACAATTAAAATAAATACAGAATTAAAAAATAAATTAAGAAAACAAATTAAAACACCCCATTTTCTTCAGCTGTATTTTCTCCAGCTCTCCACGTTAATCCTCTAAGCCACCAACTTGCAAAGTGTTTTTCATTTGTTAAGCCACCATCATGTAACGTTATTCATGCCACCACTTCAAGTTTAATTATTTCAGCTGTCTTGTTGTGTTTGGAATGAAGTGTACAGTAATGATGCCATGGCTCCACCTATTGCTTTCTCCACTAACTATTGTTTCATTCTTGCCTCCCCTCCACTAACGCAAGACTCCTCAAAGCCACCACTTGGTTATTTCCATTCTTTTTCCACCTACTTCAATGTCTTCTTCCTCCACCAACACTGACTTCATTGATTTCTTCTCCACACCAGCAGCTTGTTCCACGTTAGTTTTGGAGTGTTGAGTGAGTGAAAGCTGTTGGTGTTGCAATGAAAAAATAATAATAATAAAGCTCCTCTATGTTTTCATTTTCTAGCTAGCAGCTCTTCACTTTTTGATGTGTCACCATTTTTTTTGTCTCCAACAGCAGCTAACGTGATTCCCAGCTGCTTCAACGTCTTGTTGCTCCTTCTGCCACCTGCTGTTGTCGTTGTATATGGTCTTGCTCTCCAACCCCACCAAGCTTCAACGTCTTGCTGCCCAATATTGTGTGAGTCTCCTAGTCCAGCTAGTGATCAGTGTAGCGTTGCCTCAACCAGCTGCTCCAAAAGACCACGCCACCAGCTGCTTCACCAAGATCATGTTGTTCAACTCTCCAAGCTAGCTGATTCCTCCCTTGTTAATGTTGAGTGTTGGCTGTCAATTGAGTGAAGAGTTGCGTAAAAAATATGTGAAGGGGAGGGGCTCTTCATCGTGAATGATGTTCTTTTGTATCCTTCTTTTGAATGATGGAGTAACATGATTCATGATCTCTAATGAGTGTCTTGGGATGGTGCTGTATACGTGTTCAGGAGGCAGCCTTGGAGGTGTCTTCTTTTGCGTCAGTCAAGTATGGAGGCTGCAAGATATGGTGGCGTGCTTCAACGTGATTTTGCTACCAGCTATTTCGTTGTTTTCCTCTTCAATCCACGCCATTAGCTACTTGTTATTTTTCTCTTTTTTTTTGTCTCATCATTTGACTAACTCCAGCCCTCATTCACGCCTAAGACTCCCTGTTTAAATTTTTTTCTTCACGCCTCACACACAACACACAAATATTTCCACCGCCAGCTACTTTGTTCCTTGATTTTTGCCAGCCTCTCTTGTTTGTATCTTTGTTTTATAGCTGCCGCATGTCTTTCTTTTGTTGTGCCGTCAACTGCCTCCAAAGTGATGTTTTTATGTATTCAAAATCTCTGAAATCTCACGGTCCCACGCCTCTCATTTATCATGCATAACCACGTTGCCACCATTTTAAGGGCTTTTCTTGCTTTATACACTTAAACGTTTCAAAGCTAATATACCTAAAATTAAAACAGATAACATTTAATTAGCGCAATTTAAATATTAAATGGAAAATAGTTCAGCAAATTATATATCAAAAAGTAATACAAAAATGTCCATTAACAAGGTTGAATAAGATTTAGGACTAGACACAATAGGTATTTCCAGGTGCTCGGCTACATCTATAGTATCATTAGCATCATTATTAACAGACCTGCTACTCAGTGTCTTTAAGTCCCATTACTTCCTGATAAGGCCCAGTGGTGAAGAATTTAATTGTGGCTTTCCAAACTTTCTCTTATTGATTGGATGGGAGTTTCTAGCGGTAGGGTATATCAATGGTTTCTTCCCATAACTTATTATCACCTCCCAGCCTCATAGTGGGAATCTCATTAGGAAGCTCCTTGTATAACATGATACTAACACAGATTCAAGCATAACCGATTCGCTTCTTCCTACAGTGGTTTCATCCATGCATGACGATTTGCTAATGTAACTTGCTAGCCAGCCTAGACCCGTAATGGTCCAATATTCAAGGGGAACGTTATGGAAGTTGATCCAAAGGGGAACAACCTAAACTTTGATGGTTTCAAGCCTTAAACTAGGTTGCCAAAGTTGTAAGAAAATCAGTTGGTTACTTAGGTGCCATGGATCATCCTCCAGGAGTTTATGAGCTTCAGTGACCGAATCGAAAGTAAATAATATGAGGTTATCTTCTGAGAGTAGATTAGACTTTCCTTATTTTCTTTTAATGGAAATTGGTCCAAGCTTAAATAGAAGGGAAAGTAGGGCTTCTATTAACAAAAAGGTTAATTAGGGATGAGTTCCACTTAGCTGCTCATTACTTCAGAATTTTTTTCAGTAAAGTGATTATGAATTGCCCTTCATTGCTAAGGAGAGGGAAGTAACAAAAGCTAGTCAGCTGCAAAAACATCACTAACAACTTAACACCATGTTTTTCCTAAATATGCTTATCAATTTGTTCTTGTTATCAACAACTTATTTAGAAGTAAAAGTGGTATGAGTAGGAGACGATGTGAAAGTTAAATGTTAGTTCAAAAAAAAGTAAAGGTGGAAAGAAATACTGCTAAAGAAAGTGAAAGAGGTTAAATAGGAAGTGAAGAAAAGATGGAGAAAATAAAGTTAACCAATACAATTATAGAAAGGATTAGAGTTAGGAATTACCAATAAAGCTCGAGAATATGAGGAGAAGAATCAGGTTGATTAAGCAAACACACATAAGGGAACGGGGGTGGGGGGGGGTGAATCATGTGTGAAAAAAATTTTTTGCAAGGTATTTTAAATCTTTAAAATCCTTCCTAAATAAAATGGGTTGATAAATAGAAAGGTTCTATTAAACTTGGAAAGGAACCCGTTAATGTTTAAAAAGAAAGGATCTTGTTAGTTATTTAAAATATGAAAGAAGTGTATTAATTGAAAGGATCCTATTCGTGCTAAAAAAGAAAGGGGCCTGTCAATCGATAGGAACCTGCTAGTGCTCAAATAGAGATAAGCCTATTAATTGATAGGAGTTTGTTAATGCTTAAAGCGAAAAGGACCTCTTGTTTTATAAAAACAGAAGGAGCCTATTGAAAAAACTGAAAGAACCTCTTGAAAATACAAACTTATACCATGAAAATTTAAAAGTTACAAAGAGAGAAAGAATGACACAGTAGATTTATATTAGTTTGGCTAACAACCAAGCCTACATCCAGTCCTCAAGTATCCAACTGGAGTATTTCACTGTAAGAATACAAATATTAAATTTAACGAGTCTCTCTAAGCTCACAAGTATATATTTTTCAAGGTTCTCCAACCTTCCACACTCAAAGTGTATAACAAGCTTCTAAAAGCTCATAGAAAAATTTTAAATAACAATTTCTTTGTTGATAGAGTAATTTCACTTTCTAAGGCACAATAAGAATGATGTGACTCTCAAGAACATAGATGTTGCTCAAATGTTTCGAAAGTCTGTGTCTGTTCATTATTCACAAGTGTTGTTGCTATTCTTTAAATAGTCAATTTCTTCAACTAATCGTTGCTTCGTCTTAATTCTGAGTTGACTTTGAATTTTCAATATCACCTATGCTAGAACAAAAATTTCTGGAGCTAATTGTTCGAAAAGGTAAGATCCTCCCGGATGTTAATAAGGAAAGTTTACTAAAAAGGTTCCTGCAAGAAAGGAAGTAATTTTTCTATTATGTTATTTCCTTTTTAAAAAAATAGCATTATCTATCGAAGGAAATAAATCTAATTTGAATTTAAAAATATTATATAGTTATCATCAAAATCGTTAGATATAAACCTTGAGCTAACACAGGTGATGATTGTTATCACCTTACAGGAGGACAAAAGTGGATCAGCTAACGGGGAAAGTAGAAAAAGGAGGGAGCACAAAAACAATTTGAAGAGAAGAGAAGAGGATGTCAAAGAAAGAAGGTTACAATAGAGATTAGGATGTCAGTTAACTACTAAATAATTTTTTTTTTAAAGATTAGGTATTTATAAATTTTTTATTCTATTAAACAAATATCTCTTCTTTTACCTTTATCTCAATGATGATATACTTTGTTTTTGGCTAGATTCATTCAGTTACGTTAACTTTGACTCTTCCTTGCCTCAGCGATGGTTATACTTCTCCTTACAGACATTTTGATTCTTAAAATCTTCTCATTAGTGAAATAAATACTATTATAGTCAAGCAAAATAAGGACCATCATTTACGAATAAAAATTGTGTTTCGTAAGAATCTTGTCAGATGCCAACATTCGGAAGAATCTTGGCAGATGGGATTGCAACGTTGGTTTAAGAATTGGAACCTGTGCGTTATGTGCCATGATCGGTGTCGCTCCCTATAAAATGTTCTACCAGAGGCCCAACCGTACTGCTCACGAAAGCTATGTCTTCCTCTAAAACAGCCTTGTCATTTTATCTTCTATCATTTGCTATCCTTCTGCAGCCTGTTTTTGGATTAAAGACAATTGCACACGATTGCTCCCCAAAGTTGAGATTCTTTGGAAAGAGCCAATTCAGGTCAAGCATAAACGAGATTACGAGTCGTCTCAAAGATGAATGCCCTCAAAAGGGTTATGGCCAAAATACTGTTGGTGGGATTTATAACAAAATTCACGGGCTCGCTCTTTGCAGAGGTGATATCAACGCTAAAGATTGCAAATCATGTCTGATAGAGGCAAGCGATGAGATCAAGAACCTCTGCCCTTCCAGTATAACTGCAGTCATTTGGTTGGATGAATGTATGTTGAAGTACTCGTCCGATGATTTCTTTGGCCAAGTTGACACCGTGCGCTACTATTCTCACTACAATAAGTTTAACTCAGTCAGGAACGAGCCACAATTTCCAGAAAGCAGAGACAAGCTGCTAAGGCAATTGGTGAGGCAAGCAGGTACCAGCTTCAAATTATTTGGTACGGGAGAGATAAAGGTGGGAAATTCAAAGCTTTACGG
The DNA here is from genome assembly GCA_027563865.1 of Erythroxylum pelleterianum. Lineage (NCBI taxonomy): Eukaryota > Viridiplantae > Streptophyta > Magnoliopsida > Malpighiales > Erythroxylaceae > Erythroxylum > Erythroxylum pelleterianum. The sequence goes on from JAOQMR010113046.1 coordinate 8,681, forward strand.
TTTGGCTCAATGCACAAGGGATCTTTCCAAAGCTGGTTGCAGAAGGTGTCTTACCAAAGCAGTTTCTAGGTTCCGAAACTACGACGATCATGATAAATCAACTGGATGGTTTGGTTTCGGAAGTTGTTATATAAGGTTCGAGACGTACCCGGTATTGAAACGTTGAAGGCTTGAAATTGAACGAATGATAAAGTCCTCAACAACATATTGGAGAAATGAGAACTGAAAGAAAACTTTACTTTGGCCCATCGGTGAATTTGTGGATGTGAGAGATGAAGCTGATGAAATAATGAAATGGCTTGAAAATGGTTCATGTTATACTTTGAATAAAGCTCTCTCGTTAACACTTGCTCCTTTGTGCTGGTATCGAAATCTTTTCTTCATCGATTAGTAATAGGTGATAAACCCGTCATAAAATAATTTAATGTAGCTGATACTGAAAAGGCACTTTTTTCACTTGAATTCAAATAAAGCTCGTGGACTAGATGACTTTAATGCTCACTTCTAAAAAACATTGCTTCTAGTAAAGGACCAAGTATCCAAGGCTATTATATAATTCTTCTTAAATTGAAAAAAGTTGAAAGAGATCAACTAAACATTCATTAGTTTGATAACTAAGACCCTTAACCTTGTTTTTTTTGAATGACTTTAGGCCAATTTCCTTTTGAAATACTATTTACAAAATTATATCAAAACTCTTAGCTTCTAGGAAGAAAGTGGCTTTGAGAACTATTTCCAATCCTTGCTAGAGTGCATTCTCACAAGGAAGGAAAATTGGAAACAATATCCTTTTAGAACAAGCGATATTTAGGAATGACCATAAATCAACCTAAAAAAGTTGTGTACTGAAGATTAATTTCTATAAAGCTTTTGATTCAATTAATTGGAGCTTTTATACTTTAAGCATTTCAAGCATTCAATTTTTCCAAGTAATTTATCAACTAGATTGAACAATATATAATCATAACTTCTAACTATATCTTTGTTAATAGAGAGCCAACTAAAATTGTCCAAGGGGCTAGAAGTTTAAGGCAAGATGAACTGATGACATTTTACTCCCATGATGGGTCTAAACGTCATCTTGCGAGCATAACCACTAATGGTGGTTATTCATAGATGATATATAAAGGCACGACTATGACAACGGTTGAGATATAAGATAGATAACTTACTCTGTGTAATTTGGTTTTTGCTCTCGAAGCTGGTGCTTTCAAATTCATGAAAAAGAGATCTCTGCATTCTTTAATCGGTGGCATATAACAACTCATCAAGTATGTATGTTTTGTTTTTCCCAAGCATATACAATCGATCCTATGGTATATGATCTGTTTATATATTTCTTACATTGGTATTAGAGCATTGGTTTTTTTTTTGCATGATTTGTTATATAGTCTACTGTAAAGATATGTTGTGTTTGTCTGTCTTTGGACTGGAGGTTTTATGTTTGTTTTGATTGTGGGTTTACATTTGTTTTTGTTTTATCATAAATCTGCAAACCACCGTAAATCTGAGAAATGGTTTTATCATCTTCGTGGCTTTCCTTTGTGTTGTTGGATGCTTCACTCAGACATGAACCAACATAAAACTCGAGTTTGACTATTTTTAATGGCTGTTAAAGAAAAAAAAAAATCAAACATGATGGCTTGATGAGTTTGCGGTATTTATGAAGTTAATGGGTGTTTGAATTTTTGCTTGAATTTCAAACGTGATGGTTTTTAATTTCTTTCTTGAATCATCAATTTCCGTATGAAAAAAACCCACAAGAAAGGAAAATCGAACCAGAAGCGCTGGAGGAAGACGCTGAAGCAGGCGACGTTGAGTCACCCAACATCGTCTGGCATGTGCATTGCCAGACGATGTTGTACCCAGTCGCAGTGCTGGCACGTGCAATGCACGCGCCAGACGCTGCCTCCAACGGCCTTCTGCGTTTCTGGGCTGCCTCCCAAGCCCAAATTTGTTTATGGGCTGATTTCTGTTTATGTTTTGGGCCATTGAGGGTATTTTGAAGTCAATTTATTTGTGGCCTAAATTAAGCATGGACTATTTTAATACATAATTGAGTTATACATAATAAAATGTAAAGAATTAGAAATAAGTTTTCTAATTTACCTAAACTAATTAAGTAAGTTAAATTAGTTTCTAATCAAACCAAAAATTTTTTTTGATGAGTTCAATTATAAGGTAAATTAGTAATGAGTTTCTAATTCAATTTGTATTATTCTTATTTGAATATTAGAAATAAGTTTCTAATTAATATAGAAAATTTTTATTAAAAAAATTGACTAATTTGTTTAGTTAAAATAACCTTAGAAATAAACTAATTTTGTTGGTTTATTTTCTAATTGAATAAGTACTAATTTGTTTAGTTAACATTAGACGGGAGTTTTATTAGAAATTAGTTTCTAATTAAACCAAGATAATTGATTAGTTCAATTATAAGTTAAATTATAAATAAGTTTCTAATTGATTAGATCTTAAAAGCATTTTTGATTAGTTCAATAAATTGTTGATAAACAAAATAACAAAATTAATTAATTAAATTATTTCCATAGATGAGCATAAGTTCGCTATGTGTTAGACAAAGTAATTCATTATTTTGTATACTCTTTTAATTCCTGAAAATTTGTTTTTCAAAAAAATGCCTATTATTAAGCAAACGCCTAAGCTTATTTGATGTGAGGCACAGAAGAGACGAATTGGCAGCATGTATGTACAGTTGGTTAACATGCGTTTAATGCCTGGAGACGGTCTAACACAATATGTTATTTCAGTTAATAACATGATGCAAGCATTATATTTTGGAGGTTGCCTAGCTTATGCAGATGTCGAAATAAAGTACATGACTTTGCTTGCGACATTACCTCAACCTCAAGGCGAACTATTACGAATGCTCTGGA
>JAOQMR010113072.1:0-11576 GCA_027563865.1 Erythroxylum pelleterianum
TGTTTTGTGGGCTTACCTTTGGGCTTGAGATGCTAGATAGTGAGGGCTTGTCTTTGAGGGTTAAAGAGTTAGGATTTCCGCTTACGTTTATGTTCTTCGATTCCGAATCGATCGTTGGGCTTCGAAAACGGGGCCCAACAGTAGCAGCAAAAGCCCGCTCTTCTCTCCTCCTCCTCTTCTTCTTCTCTCTCTTCTTCTTTCTTCTTGGAGTTTTCCCAAAGTGGCAAAAATTGGGGCTCCTACTAAGGTTCTTTTACTTTCCTTATATAGTCTTTTCTATTTTAGGTTCGTTCACTCCTATCACTTACACACACATATTGATAATTATTTGGTCAATCAAAATTGTAATTATTCTTAAGTTGCTTTTTAGAAGAAATCAAGCTATTTGCAAGATCGGTAGAATTTATTAAACAACACACTATTTTTGTTATTTTTATTAGCATGAACCTAACCTTTTAACATGAAAGCAAACATTTGTGACGAATGTCCTCAAGTTACTTAACTAGGCTATGTTTTTATTAAGGGGCTTGGTTGGAATATCATTTTAGCCTTTTGACGCAAAGGCAAATATTTGTGATGAATATCCCCCGGTTACTCAGCTACATCACATTCTTAGCTGACTACTAGCTCTATTTATAACCAATTTGTTTAAAAAAGGGCAAGTGGAATAGTTATTTATTTAAGATTTACACAACATTTTTTATTTATGTATTTTCTTTCCTACTTTATTTCTTAAGCTAATCATTCTCATGAAAAGATACTAATAATGCTACTTACTCGATCGACCTAAAATTATAAATAAATATGGTAAATTCCTAGAGTGAATGAACTAACATCATATCCTAATTAACATGCATATTTAACCGAAGCAACCTAGAATACTAATTTCTCAAGCTAATAAAGTTTAGCAACCTAAAAGATTATGTTCAAAGATAAATCAATTCAGTTAAGTCCTAGCTATTGATACATTCACACAAATCACATCATGTAATCCTAAATAAAACTAATATACAACATGCAAAATTCACATTCAAATAAAAACATATAATGCATACAACCCTCCCCACACTTGGACAACACATTGTCCTCAATGTGAGAAGAACAAACAAGCAATACATAAGGTGGGAATAAAAATTAACAAAACAAGAGAAACATGAGAACAATTTAAAATAACAATAAAAATAAAAGACAAGGGTTAGAGCATAAAATCGTCATGGTGATTGAAGTGGTTATGGTGTTAGAGGTGGTAGTTGAACAACTTAAGGCTCAAAATATCTGTGAATACAACTTATCTACCGGCTTTGGCCTCTTTGTTCTCTAGCCATCTCCTTCAACACCTTAGCGTTTTCTAAAATGGCTTTATTAGGGTTTGAGATGGATTTTATTACCTTCTCCCATCCCGTTGGCTCAGCCTCTTCTGACTCCTCGCTGGTTAAGTCCTCCTCCTGTTGTGGTGGTGCCAAGCTCGAACTGGCCTATCGCAACCTGGTCTTGACACAATATTTTGTGCTGATATCTCGAAGTTACATATTATGGACCTCCAAGATCTTAACTCTCCTCAAATGGTGATGATTAAGAAACTCAGGGCGATAGGCAGTTAGTCCATCGCAATTGACACCATAGTATTCCACAATAGCTGTAACCAAGTACCCCATGCCTAAATTATTGCTTCTCTTTCTTAGAGTAGCAGTAATTATATTAAAGATGTGGGTAGAGGTGTAGAATTTGATGTTATGATCCATGCATAACAAGAGGAAAATTTTTTTTATTGAACACTTATTAGTTTTGCTTTTGTCGAATAAAACTTAACATATGAACTTGTGTAATAACAAGTGTTTGGGGCTTCAAATAATGTTATTATGGATATTTTTACCATCAAAGCTCTCCAATCCATTCAGTTCAGTCCAATAGTAGGTGGCACAAAAGTCATCGTGCTGATCTACTATGGTTGAGTCGAGAAATACATCGATATTCCACAGAATTTCATGGTCTAAGCCATATTGTTGAACCTACAACCGAAGCCATATGGATAGGTCTTTAGGGTTAAATGACTCGTATTGAAGGGAGGAGAAGAATTTTAAGGTTGTTCTTCATAAACAGGATAATTAAATTGCAAAAATTTATGCCAGTGAATTCTTCCTCCTAAGGTCTCAACCTTCTCTCTCAATCCTATTCTTTCTTATATATCAAAATCGAAGTATTTAGGTACACTTATTTTCTTAAGACTAAGGGTATAGAACTAGTTACCTTCCTCCTCTGAGAAGATCGGGAAAGGTGCATCGTAATCCACTGCCTTGCTTCATTGTCCACAGTCTGATACTTGGACTTTGCCATTTGGTTGGGTGCATTTAACTGTCTGCTTGATGCACAGTCCCATTGGATTGAGAGTTGTGAAAAGTTTAGAGAGAATTGAAGACTTGAAGATGGGCAGAGAGAAGTGAGAGGAGTTGAGTTCTTATGTTTAAAGAGAGAGTGCGAAAGTGAAAGGTGTAAGGAAAATGAGGGTAAGTGTAAATATATAGGGTAGGAAGGGTAGAAGGGGTAAAATTGAAAGAAAAATAGCTAAAATTCGAGCATACCATGTTTGCACCGCCACAGGCCATGATCGTGGCCCTACAAAAATTATGTATGTTTTCCGATTTTGTTCTTTCTCCTCATTTCATCCCCGAAATCCTTCCATACCTTATAACTACATTATCACCTCATTGTGCTTGCCTTCCACGTCATTCCCATGTCAACTAATCCTCAATTCCTCCAAGATATTTAACTGGACTTGAAACACTCACAAAAACTGAATGCAAAACCTATTTACTACAAAAGATGACATAACAAAATGATTAAAAAAAATCATGGGTTGCCTCCCATGTAGCGTTTCTTTTACCAATTGTAGCTCATTGTACTACTTTTTCTCACAGTGGTTTGAACGAGATGTGTAATGGTAGCACGATCATAGGTCTTATAAATTGCAAATGAACTACCAGACTGTGATTTCCACCACCCTTCTTCTTTGTCTTCTTCTTCCGCTTATTCCTCCAAGATTGTGGCTTTTTAGGTGAATCCTTGTGATCATCACTAAGTTCAACCCCTCCATGAGACTTGGTTCCTTTAATGATGTCTCTAGAATTGTGAGAACTTCTTTTGTCATTAGACATGTTAAAGGACACCTTCTCATTCACCACCTTTAGAGTCAACTTGCCTCCATTAACATCTATAATAGATCGGGAGGTGGCTAAAAATGGTTGTCCAAGGATAATTGGTATCTCCAAGTCTTCCTCTATGTGCAAAATGATGAAGTCTGCGGGAAAGGTAAATTTTTCCGCCTTAACAAGAACATCCTTGATTATACCTCTCAAACGGTGAATTGATCGATTATCCATCTACACACTCATCATGGTTGGTGCTATTTCTCCTAACTTAATCTTTTTTCATAAAGTGTAAGGCCTCATACTTATGCCAACTCTTAAGTCTGCAAAGGCCTTATCCACTTTGACGTTACCTATGGTGCAAGGAATGTAAAAATCCCCTGGATCATTTTTCTTCCATGGTAATGTTGCCATTTCATTAGAGTTCTCCATGCTTCCTACTTTACTCGCTAGCTTTTCCAACTCCTTTATGTTGATTAATCTCTCTTGTATGGATTCCATAAGAGTAAGTTTTGTTTTTAATTACTCTATTACCTCAAAGACTTCCTTCAACTCCATTTCTTTTGATTTCAATTGTTCTAGAATGGGGTATGGAATTGTAGGTCGATACTCTTTGAGTTCCTTTAGGTTACGTTCATTCAGTAGGAAATTTTTGTCAGCCCTTTTCTTTTCCTTTTCCCTATCTTCTTTAGCTTGATCGAGCTTCTCCTCAGTGGACTTGGTGATAACCATGATTCTTTCCTTTGGCTTTGTTTCTGTGTTACTTAGAAGGCTACCTGCATTTCATGCAGATAGTGCATCTGCCAACTGGCCCGTTTGGACTTCCAAGTTGTGGATGGAGGATGAATAATTCTTTGTCACTTGTTGAAGTTTTTCTTCTAATCTCTTATACTCAACATCCATGTTTCCAATCTTATATGAGATTTTGTCTAATTTGGCATCTATGGAATTAGGTTTCTACTGTTGGAATTTAAAAGGCTCGTGAGGTAAGAATTGACCTCCAACATTGTTTGACCTCGAAAAGTTTAGGTGATTCTTCCACCCATAATTGTACGTGTTTGAATAGGGGTCGTTCCCTCCACTATGACTAAATTGTGCTCCCATCTACTTAACTTTCTCTATTTCATTATTTTCCATCATGAAGCAGTCGATGATATCATGATTATCCTAGCTGTATATCTCACGTCATTGTTGAATGGCCTTAATAAGGGCTTAAGAGAAAGCTTTCACGTTGTTCAGTTGCCATGTTAAGCTATCAAATTTTGCTTCCATCTTTGTCATTTGATCAATGGCTATAGCTCCCTTCTACTCTCGGACGATTATGTGTTGTCTACTTCTGTCATTCGTCCACAGACAACTGTTACTAGCCATTTCTTCTAGCAACTCCTCCGCTTCGTCAACAGTCTTTCGCATAAGTAATCTGCTCGATGCTACATTTATGATACCTCTTGTGGGTGGATTGACTCCATTGTAGAAGGTTTGTAAAAGAAATTATTTTAGTAAGTTATGGTGTGGACACCTCATTCGCAAATCCTTATTTCTCTCCCACGCCTTGTAAAGTGATTCCCCATCATTCTGTTGGAAGTTCGTGATTTCTTTTATCTTCTTCGTAGTTTTAGTGAGGGGAAAATACTTATCCAAGAATGCATGTGTCAATTGCTCCCACATTGTGACATTTGAGGGACTGAGAGAGTGATACCAAACTTTGGCTCTATCTTTTAGCATAAAAGGGAAAAGCCTCATCCTAATAGTGTTTTTCGACATCCCATGATATTGGAAGGTATCATATATTTCGAGCAAGTTTAGTATAAGTGCATTCGGATCCTCGTTGGTCAGTCCATAAAATTGCACAATTGTTTGCACCATGTTTAGTAAGGCCAGTTTAATCTCAAAAGAAGCGGTTTGGACTAGTGGTCGAGTTACTCCTTGATTGGCAACATTGAACACTAATCTCAAGAAGTCCATAAGGGTTCACGGCTAGTGTCCTTGGGTTCCTCCCTGATCAAACTCTTGATGAAACTCTTCCACCATTGTTTCTTCAATTTCTTCTTTTTTGGTGTTTGGCTCTTTGTATGGCTCATTCCAAGTGAGTAGCTTCGAGTGTTAGGGTTTCTGATTGGACATAAGAGTGATGAGAATGCCTTAGACTACAAGAACTAAACTAATCCTACTACTCTCGAGCAACAACACCAAAAACTTGCTGAGACAAGTTTTAATCTACTTTAAACCCTTAATATACTGCTAGTGCACAGGTTGTGGGTGTAGTATGTGAGGTGTCGATCCCTCGAGGAGTTGTCGAACTAATCTAATTATGAGTTATCTAAGGCCTGAAGATGATTGACAAAAAGTTATTTTGTAAAATAACTAATCTAATTTAGAAAAGTAAACGCATGAAGATGATTGACATAAAGTTAATTTGTAAAATTAACATAAAAGAAATTGAATATTGAGAAACACTAAATTTACAATGGAAAATCACACAAGAAAAATTACCACATTATAAGAAAGGGATTTATCTTATTATCAATGCTAACCTAATCACTTTTGTGTTAATATGGTGTCGATTCTAGACTATCGAAGGGTGGATTTCTCTCTCTCAAGTTATAATCACTAAGCCCTAATTAAGTCGAGTTACCAAAAATGTCATCTCTCGATTAACAATCAGCCCACAAACTAATCAGTTCTTCAACCTTCTAATAAAAAACTGGGTCATACATGAGATCTCTCCCAGTTAAATTACCGATTTGATTATTTACATGGTCTATTGGGTCGTTTAACTCTCATTAACCAACTCAATTATTTTGCATTCGGTTCACTCTCTCAATTTAATACCAAAGAATGAAGTTATAACAAATAATCACAACACTCAAATGAATTAACACAAAAACAACTATATTAACATTGCATCAAGTTTAAATCCCTAAAGAAAAGTTAGAACTGCTAAGTCAAGAAGACTTCACTTCTATTAATTTGATGACAATCAAATAATAATAATCTTAGAAATGTATGAATTGTTTTGACAAGTCTGCTAAGCGTGCAAAAAAATGAAAGTAACACTTAGTCATCCCAAAAAATATGTCGGCAATAGACGATACACGTCATCGCAGACAAAACGTAACACCAGACGAAGCGCAACACCAGACAAAGCACAATATAAGACGAAACGTGATAACAAAAAAGTATTATCCTAGACGATACAAAAGGAAGTTATTCTAGAACGTTAGTCAGTTAGTTGGGGTTAGTTACAAGACTCAACTAATAACGGTTTCTAGAAGATTCAAGAAGTAGTTTCTCAAAAAAGACAGTTGGAGACATAGGCTATAAATACTAGTTCTAATCAAAGACTAAATAACGCTTTTACAAGATAAATTTTTGATTGTACAGTACTTAGAGAAATTCTGTATTCAAAGTGAAAAAGAAAGAGAGCGAATACTACTGTAACATGAAGCTAAAAAATATCTTTCCTAGAGAGAGAAAGAAAGGCTAAAGCCTAGAGAGGCTAAGATAGCAGATAAAGAATACTTTGTGAGAGAGATCAGAAGAGGCTCTGGAAGTGTAGAAATAATACTTGTAAAGTTAAAGAGTTTAGTGAAATCTCAGGCAAACTCTAAGGACTAGACATAGCCCATGGCTTGGGGGTAAACCAGTATAAAATCGTGGTGTCTATTCTCTAACCTTTAACTTTTAATTTTCTTGTCGTTAGATAAGTATATAATATGACGTGCGATTGTATTACTTATCAACTTCAGTAAAGTGTTTTTGTGATCATTTGAATTTTGTACAGAAATTCAAGAAATCTCATAAGATTAATATTTTAGAAAAGATTACACAATTCAACCCCCTTCTTATGTATTCGATATACTTTATGTGATTTCTATATTAACAAGTGATTTACTTCAAGAACATCATCATCATCAATCCCAAATCCATCAACATCATCATATCCATTTTACATATTTAAAGAAAAAATAACAAAGATGAAAAGAAAATGTTACTTGGACGGGATCGGGATGGCTCAAGAAAGCTGTAGCACCCCACTCCCATAAGACACGTACTCGACATCATCAGTAAAGTCCGAGTCCGAGGGCCTCGAGAGTAGCATGGTAAAGCACTCAGTCAGTCCAAAATTGATATAAAATTTTTTTTGGATAACAAATATACACGCCTTTTTTTTACGGAAATCAACATTACAAATCTGGCCCACTTTATTCATAAACTTTTTCAATCACAACAATACAATCAACAAAACTTCAATAGCCAACTGGGCCCTTTCAAAAATATATAACACTTTAGTCATAATGTCTTTACATTACAACATAAATCATATACACATTTTACAAAACTTTCAGAATACTTATTGTACAGAAATTGCGGAATATACAAATTTATACAAAAACAGGAAATTATAAATGCAGTCGAGAACTGATCCCGACCCTTATCCCTCAATTGCATGTAGTAGGTATACTCCCGTTGCCTAACGGGGTATTCTTCTGATCCTAAAAAAAATTTACAAATTTTGGGTGAGTTTGCGAACTCAGTGAGGTAACCATCATCGATAGTTCACTCAATTCATGCAACACAATAATTCACATAACATATAATTCACATCTTTGCACTTTTGCATAGGTATCACATATCACATTTACATTTAAGAGCAATCAATTCGACATTTCAAACAATCGACATACTTGTTTAAAATGCATATGAAATGCTCATGAGACTCCTTTCTAATTGTGACGTTGTTGTGACTGAGTGCCTAAACTATCCCGTATCTATTTTGGATACCGGGCCCATTGCTAACTATCCCTTATCAGATCTGGATACAGGGCTCATTTTATGTAGTGAGCCTTAGGCTCTTAATCACTTTCTAAGCTCGAGGCTCTTTTCACATGTTGAGCATTAAGCTCTGATCGGTGACTACTCTGGTCACAACTGCCATTATCTGATTGTGCATTCACACATGGAATGCATATATCACAATCAATCATATTATGAAGCACATAGTTCATCCTATTCACATTCAAGTAGCACTTCAATGTCGCATCACATTTCACAACCATCGGACCTTCTGTCTGGAAATTAACACAATTCAATTCACATTTATTAAGCAATTCAAACATAATCTAACACAACAAATAATTGAGTATAATCGTCTAGGTTACTCACTAGTTGCTTCCGAAGCTAAAACCTGGAAGTGTCGTCAACATTTGGAGGTTGACGTTCCAATTGCTCCTCTAAATCAAATAACATACACATATATCACAATTTGCATAATTATAAGTTTTCAAAAATGCACATGTATGAAATGAAATATGTATAATGCATGTTCATGATAATCCCGGGTATTTTTCCATCAATTTGATCACAAAATCATTCTCATATCAAAACTCATCTAAGTATAATTTATACTTGGTTTATGCTTCACTAAAACCATTAAAATTTCTATTCTTTTCTCATTTAATCAATTCAGAATTTTCCAAGACACACTTTCGAGTCTATTGTTCACATTCAATCAGAGAGTGCAAATGAAGTAATTTGGTCATACTCTCTTCCAGAAAAGCGTCCCTCTATGCCTTATGTTTCTATTGACACTAAACTCACTTAATTTGGTTCAATAATTTAGAAGATATACCTTAAACATTTTTGGATTGTTCTTATTCAAAAATAGTATACTATGCACAAACTCCATCCAGAAATTGAACCTCTTAGAGACTGAATCACAATTCGACTTCTTTAGATGGTTTGTAGCACTATTTCTCTAGTTTACTCCAAATGAAAAATATTCTCAATTGGAATCATATAAGTACAAATATAATCAAAATACTGAAGTTTGATCAATAAGATAATTCTATTTCACTACTCCAACAGATTCCACAATTTCATTTGATCAATCTATTTCAATTCAATCTGGAATGCTACCAATTTTTTTGTAGAGATAGAAGAATGTGTTAGGAATCTATTGGTTTAAGAATTAAGTCATTTGGATGTCTAGAGAAGAAGTTATGGTCAACAGAAGCAAGACTGTTTAGTAAAAGAGAAAATCCCAAATGCACGATCGTGCTTAAGCATGAGGGTGAAAATTTCACTTCATCTCCTAAGCACGCCGGTGCATTTTTGCTATACTCAAACACGACAGTGCAAATCCATTTTAAACCTATACACAACATTGCAATTCCAATTTTTCTTCTCCACCGACATCTCAACTTCTAAACTCGATGACGTTTGATCCAGAACTCCAAAATTTGCAAACTTTATATCAATAGAAATTTAAAAGAAAGATCTACAACTTTCATGAAGACAATTTTGTCAAAATCAATCTAGATGAGTACAGTTTATTCATGGAAGTTTCAGATCAAATTTTAACTCTCAACTATTCACTTTCAGTAAATTCCCAAACTTCCATTCTCCAAAATCCAACACTTCAATTTTTATTTCTAGCCTTTCTACTCCATTTCATTCCACTCATTCATCACAACTTTACACTACCTCTAAAAATGTTAATTTAATCAAGTTTCATCGAAAACATTGAAAAAACAAATATCAGTAGTTGAACTCTTCATGCTCTGCCATACACCATTCACTGCATTTTCAACTTTTGTCCATATTCTCTATTTTCCCCTCAACTTTCATTTGTACATTCATTCCTATCTTAGACCATCATTTTACAACTACTCTTCAACTCACACATCATTTTCTTTATCATCTCTAAGGAACTCACCTACTCACATACTCATGCATATATATACATGCACAGTGAATAGAAAACAGTGTATGTATCAACATATCTATAATTTTCTACACCAACCTCATACATCATTTTATTGCTACTTCAAACTCCAAAAATCATTTCTACATCACCTGATCGCTAATAATCATCAAATATAAACTAACATGATAACCAAATTTTTCATCCCATCAACACAGTGTTCATGAAAATACACGTAAATCCCATATTCATGCAGATGATAGTAATTCATCAAATTTATTTCATAAATCCACAACTTTAAAGGATTTACTCAATACTTGTGAAAAACTCCATGAGCATCAACTCTTCCAAAGCCCTAAACTCCATGCGAATTCACGTATTCTATTGCAAATATTGACCAACTTCTGGTTTTTCTTAGGGCAGAAGAAACGATTAGCAGTGTGGAAGTGGTGTGGGATATGGAAAAACAAAGAAAACTCTTGGAAGGTATTTGATGAAAAAACTCTGTGTATTGGGAGGAAATTTGAAGAAGGTGACTACGAAATAAAACTTAGACGTATAACTTAGTCCTTTTTAACTCTCTGAGATCATAACTCACTCGCAGACAAACTTATAAAGGCAACTTACTAAGTCAGTGACACTTGTCACTTTCCTAATGTCTAAACTCTAACCAAGTTCCTTTTGAACTAATTTCTTCAACTCTCATCTTTACAATCCAATTATCCCTAATATTCTTTTGATTCCTTGTTCCCTATTTTTCATAAAAATTCATAATGCTCTATAAATTCTGAAAATAAATCCTAAATTCACCAAATTTCACAAATACAACAATTCCACTAATCAATAATATTTCCAATATAACAATAAAAAATTCTCAAAATTTCCAATAATATCACAATTAAGTCCAAAAATATACCCGGAATTATCCATAAATGCATGAACAATTATTTTTATATGCAACAACTTCACTATTCATGTGTATGTGTATGACATATTATGCATGAGCATGAAAAATGCATTTCTAAGTTCCCATTGATCACTCATATTTACTATTCTAGCCTCCTCGTAGGTAATGGGATGTTACAATTCTCCCCTCTTTGAATAAATTTCGTCCTCAGAATTCTTATCTGATTGATTAGGAAGGTAGGGGTATTATTTCCTCATATGCTCCTCCGTTTCCCATTTAATTGTCATCACTCGAATATTTTCTTCCACTTGACTGTAGTCTATGGAATCACTCGGTATGACAATCACTTATTTATTCATTTTCTTTCTTAACTAGTTCCTCAATATATATCTCAGATTACTCACTATTTTCACTTCATGTGTCGATAATACATCTTTATCAGATCATAATAATATTTGTTAGCATACTCACATATCACACATTATGGATCTAAGACATCCTTTTATCAGTAACACTAACTCATAATAATTTCGTACACACCAATTCATATCGGGCTTAGTTTATCCTTTTCCATAATCTGAGCACATCTTGTACTCAATGTGAGCACACCTTGGGAAGGTGATACTCTCAGAGACAATTCATCTTTTTCATTTCTCATCGGTGTTAACACACTTAACTCTTAAATCTATCTCACTATATTCCACAATTTCGATGTGATCCACCAAACTTTATTCTTATTTCATATTCATTCCACTCACTAACAGTATCCCAAGTTTGTTATGGCCTTTAACCATTCTTTTAGGCCCTCTTCATTACAATG
>JAOQMR010113082.1:0-11575 GCA_027563865.1 Erythroxylum pelleterianum
GTGTGAATGTTTATTAGTTGATAACATTATTTTTTAGTCAGGGATAAATGTGTCATATGAAATAATTGAATTCAATTCTAATATTATTAGATTTGTTCCAAACAGTGTAATTGAATTCAATTCTAATATTAATAAATTTGTTCCAAACAGTAAAAATTCAATTCAATTCTAATTTCATTAATGGAATTCAATTCAATTCATACAGGAATTCAATTCTAGGTGTACCAAACAGCCCGTTAATGTTGGACAAAGACCTAATTTATTATCGTATGTGAGTGATTTATCATAAGCCAGTCTTCATCGGACAACGTAAACAAACATGAGAAACAAGAAATCATTAGTAATAGACACTAAGGTTTGACATTTGCATCAAAAGGTTGTTTGTTTTTACACGGGAAAAGAAACAAATTACACGATAGGCCGAGGCAAGCTAATTCTTGCCATATTCTCTATATGGATAGTATACGGATAGTGGCACACTCAAAAAGGACTCTATCAAAAGTGGTGAGACCGAGTCTTAAGAACGGAGTCAGACTCAACTCTAAGGGGAGCTGGGGCCAACATCAATGGCAAAGGAGGGCTGTGCGTGCAGAGTTGAAGAGAAGAGAAGATAGAGATTTTTTTTAAGGGGGGCCACTTATATTTGTAATTTTAAAAATTTTAATTATATAAGTAATTTTTAAAAAAAATATTTGAAAGGGGGAGCCATGGCCCCCCTCCCCTATAACATGGCTTCGTTCCTGCCGAGTCCCAATGTAAAAGCATGCGTGGTGGGCCAATTAGCACACCGGTTTCTCTCTCTGTAAGTATGTCTAGGGAGAACAACTCAGTTCCGAATAAGTAGTTCGTTGATGCCTAAAACTAAAGAATTGAGCGACATGGATCGATGCGGAGCGTCGGAGAAGAAATCTTTAACTACGAAAAAATCAAGTTCGAGAACCACGCGCCGAAAACCAAGGGTCCAGATCAGTTGAAAATCCGAGTACACAACCCATGAGTTTAGCCAATATAAAACATGTAAACATATATCTATCGTTAGGTTTTACTTACTAGTTACTAAGCCTACAAAAGGTGTGAAATGGGTGGCCGGACAAGTTTCAAGAAATGGGTGGGTTGACTAAAGATGTCTTATTCTAATTTTATTGTTTTTTCTTCTTCTTCTTATAATTATCATTTGACCATTTAAAATATCTTTTACAAGTTTTTCCAGCTTGCACGGAGATAGTGTGGAGTGCACGTCGCAGGAAGACATGTAATAATAATCGACCGGGACTAAAAACAAGGGAACAGGGGAAGGTCATAAGATTTTGGTGTTTTGGTTTGTTTAAAATTCTAGTTTCCTATTTAGAGATTTAACTTTTTAAAACTATTTAGTTATTTCTTAATTATATATTACTTTAATGGTATGACTCTACTTATGATTATATGCCTATAAAAGACTTCCTTATTTTGTAATCAGTAATTAAGTGTTATTGATTAATGAAAATCATTGGGGAGAATTATCTTCAATCCTTGTTTAAAACAGTTATTTTAGGTTTTTTAAAAACTTTAGTGATCTTATCTACCTAATTGGTGGCAATTAAACCATAAAATCTCATTACGTTCATCCTTTTTTTATGTGAATATGATGATTCATACCTTTTTTTTTAATGTTTACAATTATTTTTGTTTCATTTACTTATTTGTTTTCTCTCTTACTTGTTTATTTATTTACTGATTTTTACCATTATTTTTATTTTGATTATTTATTTATTTATTTTTCATTTATGCATTTTTCTATTGTTTTCTTCCAACTATTTTCAAAAAAAATTTTCTATTGGTCTATCAAAATCAACTTCTATACTAACTGAAGATAAAGCTGTGTATTTTTGCATTTCCTAAGATTCTGCATCTCAACGAAATTCTTACCGGGACATTGTTGTTGTAAGAAAAATATAACTGCTAATGCATTATCTAGGAGACATGCTTTGTTTAGCACTTTTCATACTAAATTGATGGATTTTAAGCACATATATATCAATGATCTTGATTTAGTGCGTTTGAGGCATATGAAAATTCTACGTTTAAAAAGTTCTATATGTATGAAGGTTACTTGTTTAGAGAGAATCAATTATATGTGTGTCTCATAGTTCTTTAGAGGAGTTTTTTTGTAAAAGAATTATATGAGGGAGACTTAATATGATACTTTGGTCAGGTTGTCAAAGCCCCAAAAATTATATCATATTAGTGCATTTGAGGCATATGAAAATTCTACGTTTAAAAAGTTCTATATGTATGAAGGTTAATTGTTTAGAGAGAATCAATTATATGTGCGTCTTATAGTTCTTTAGAGGAGTTCTTGTAAAAGAATTATATGAGGGAGATTTAATATGACACTTTGTTCTGGTTGTCGAGTCCCCAAAATAATTCTGATTCTCTAAACTTCTTACAATAGTTGTAAAATCAAGAAGAATCCCTAAAGAACTAAACACTACTTTCTTAATTTCAAGTAATAAAATTAAAAAGGAAGTTTGATTAAGTAACTGATTAACTAAAATTAATAAGAAATCAAATTAAATTAACTGCTTATAAAACTGAGAAAGTCAAGATTACTAAACTTCATTTTAATGGAAAAATCTCATCTAATTGTAACATTGATTATTGATTAATTTTTTCTTCACAATTCAAGCAGTTAGTCCAAAACATATTAGAATAGCCATAATAAATCTCAAATTTTCCTAAATTATTTGGTTCAAACCTAACATCCAAACCAAAACTTACCATTTATTGACTGGGTGTGATAGCATTTCATATTAAATAAATGAAAGTAATAAGCTTAGTGAAAAAGAATAATCTTAAATTAAATAATCGAGATAGTTGCAATTATTCAACTTAGTTTCTTGTTTATCATGAGTTAAGAATGCTATTTTATAAATAACAGATTTGCTACTTGTACCAATCTTTCATGACAATTATGGATCATTGACTATGACGTCATTACTTACTAGTGGCAATTAAACCTTAAAATATCATTCTTTTATGTTTAGCTACATTTTTTTAATCAAATTTGTTTTGATTAAACGATCCTTCGTCCTTGTTCGTATTAGTGTCAAATCTCACTAGTCTTATTGGTAGAGGTCATACAAGAATTTTGGTATCATATCCATCTTTTATATTCAGTTTTTTTTCTTGAATTCTTTTATTCACATATTTATTAGTCATGTTTCTTCTTGCCATACATTCAATTCTCTTTGGTGTTTTTTTCATGCTAAAGACTTTTTAAAATAGAGTGTTTTTTAGCTTCTTGTTTCATGTTTCTTGATTTTACAAGTTAATTAAAAAAATTCTCATCTAAGGCACACATAAGGGTTGACAATTGCATTATTCTTTACAAGTAAGGATTGTTATTCTTTTCTTTAATTTTTACTTATTCGTGCTTTTCGTGCTATTATAATTCTTTCTTGTCAAGTTTTTCTTCTTCTTTATTCATTCTAATTAGGTTTTGAAGAGTTTAATTTTCTAATTTTGAGTTTTTTGTTTTCTTGGCCTTTGGTTGTGTTTTCTTTGTTTCTATCTAATTTGCTTTTTTAGTTATTTGACAAAAAGGAAGGTTAAAACTAGTCTTCTTAATGGAATAACAAGTTTACAAAGGGCTTTTAGTTAGGAGTGTTGGTTACAAGATAAAGTGAATTTTGAGAAAAATAAGAGAGGGAGTCTTTTGCTACAAATAATTTCTTGCATGTTCATTATGACTCAAAACTTAAACAAAAAAATTCTTACAAGGACATGAAAGGAAGCAAGGAGGATAGACTACTGATAGATAAGGAGTTTATCATAAATGACAACATAAGGTCAATAGGGGCAACTCATCAAAAAATTTGGAGAAGTAAGGCATAGATTGGAGAAACATAAAGTTTTTATAACTAGTCTATAATAGAACTCACCTTTACCTATTAGAGCGGATGAATTTAAAGTTTAACCAACTACTTCAGAGAGTTAAACCTAAAAGGAGGTAAATGAAAAAAAAAAGGTAGAAGAGGAGGTAGAGTAGGGAGACAAGGAGTGGGCATACTTGATTTAGATTATAATAGAGATAATCAGAAAAGAGTGGATAATAATATAGGTAGTATTAAGACAATGATACTACCTTTTTGTAAGAAAGATTAAGATGCCTATTTAGAATAGGAAAAGCATGTAAAGTTGATTTTTGAATGTTACATCTATTTAAATAAGAAAAAGGCTAAATTGCTAGCTACAAAGTTTAGTGATTATATCGTGGATTGGTGGAATCAACAAATCCTCACTGGGAAAAAGAACTGAGACTTGGTTATCAAAATATGAAAGGAAATGAAAGTGGTGATGAGGAAGCATTTTGTGATAAGTTCTTACAATATGAATCTCTATTAAAGGTTGTAAAATGTAAATCAGGGTGTACGAAGGAGTATCACAAGGAGATGGAGGCTACCATGATTAAGGCAAATGTGGAGGAAGATAAGAAAGTAGCAATAGTTCATTTTATTTCTAGGCTAA
Source organism: Erythroxylum pelleterianum (assembly GCA_027563865.1). Taxonomy (NCBI): domain Eukaryota; kingdom Viridiplantae; phylum Streptophyta; class Magnoliopsida; order Malpighiales; family Erythroxylaceae; genus Erythroxylum; species Erythroxylum pelleterianum. Next base: position 4,510 of record JAOQMR010113082.1, read on the forward strand.
ATTTAAAAGTTACCAATGTTGTAAAGCCACACCATTATGTAGAGTTGGAGGATGCAATTTACATGAATATGAAGGTAAAGCGACAACTCAAAAAAAGACTTATTATCCATTTTGATATATTTAGAGCAAGTTTTTCATTGTAGATAAACACTTTTGTTGGTAGCACTTGTTCTTTTAATTATTTTATTTATTTCATATTTTTTTGATTTCATGTTTGTTTTATTTACTTATTTGTTTTCTTTTTTACTTTTTTATTTACTTACTTACTTTAACCTTGTTTTTATTTTGATTATTTATTTATTTTAAATTTATGTATTTATCTATTGTTTTCTTCCAACGACCATAAAAATCAACCTCTATATTAGCTAGAGGAAAAGTTGTGTACTTTTGAATCTCCTAAGACTTCACATCTCAACAAAATTCTTACTAGGACATTGTTACTGTAAGAAAAGTATAGTTGTTGATGCATTATCTAGGAGATATGCTTTGTTGAGCACTTTTCATACTAAATCAATAGGTATTAAGCATATTAGATATTTAAATATCGATGATCTTGATTTATTAAGTTTAAGGCATATAAAAATTCTACATTTAAAAAGTTCTATATGCATGAAGGTTACTTGTTTAGAGAGAATCATTTATATGTGTGCCTCATAGTTCTTTAGAGGAGTTACTTGTAAAAGAGTTATATGAGGGAGAATTAATATGCCAGTTGAGGATTTGAACAAACATTCCTTTTGATCACATGTAAGGAGAGATGTAGAGAGAATGTAGGATATATATTTTATATGAATTAAACTAAATTTAGAGTATAACCTTATAGACTATAAACACCTTTGCCCTATACCTAATGAACCGAGCATAGATCTTTCTATGAGTTTTGTTTTAGGTTTATCTAGGTGTAGAAAGGTTGATAGGTTTTTTAAAATAACACATTTTATTGCATTCCGTAAAAACGAATGATGTATCCTACATTATTGAATTATTAATATTTTTTTGAGGAAAAACCACCGGATCCATTAAACTAATAAAAATCCGAAATACATAACGGAGGAGAGTTGGTAAACATACTATAAAAAAATGAAAGGGAATTACGAGCTAATCGATGAGCTAAGACATTAGACTGACGACTTAGCCATTTAACCTGAATATCTGGCCGTTGTGCTAAAAGCAACTGGCAATCATATATAATCGAACCAAATTCGGACCAATCGAGTTCACTACTATAGAAAGATGTTACCACATTTTGTGCATCGACAAACACAGTCCCACGGCCACTGCATCGAACTGAAACTTGCTCCAACGCCTTTGGATAAATTTGACCTTTTTTTTATGAAGGAACTTTCATCAACTCGCAGTATTCTGATGTGAATCTTTAGGGGAAATTCATCCAATTCGTTAGATCTATAAAAAAAAAGCCTCTTTCATATGATCTCCTATCTACACATACTTTATCGACACACATATAGATAGATTGGCTTAGCTGTGCAGATGATGGTGGTTTTATACATACTTTCACATATTTATATGACGTGAATAAATTAAATATCACAACGCAGAACAGAGGATTTTATGTGTTTAGACTTGAGTTTTATCGAGTTACAATTAAGTTAGATTATATTTTTAAATTAAAAGACATAAATCTCTTATATAGTTTTTAAAAATTAAAAAATCATTAATCTTTAAAAATTTTCAAAAAGCCCTTTTTACTTTCCTATTTTTCAAAATTAATTCTCTTATATTTTAAATAAATAATAATAATGAAATATACTAATAAAAGTATTGTTTAGATAACAATTAACTCACTTCTTAAATTTAAATTAAATTAATTAAATCTAACTCAAACAAATAATTTATTATAATTTTTTAAATTACTAATTTAAGTCTAATTTTATTAATTTTGTTCCAGTTTAAAAGTTAATTTAAATTGTTATATTAGTAACATATGATCGGCCTATGTTGGATGTTTATATTACATGTATTTTATATTTATTTTTACTAAAATTTAAGAAAAAATTCAGTAGTATGCAATCTTACTCTATCAGATAAAAATGTTATTTTCAATAAACCCACATATAATATAAAATATTAACAATACAAAATATAAATAAATTAATATAAATAAAGATATAAAAATATGCAATGCAAAACTTATTATAGTACATATAGAACATGATAATAAGCTAAATTAAATTAAACAATCAAGAAATTTGTCTCCTAAAGGCAACTTAGGAACTAACACAAAACACTAACTTCCTAACCTAAGTCAACGCATTAGATCTAACAAACTAGTTCAATTATAAAATAAAGATAGCAACTAATCGAACTATATTTGGATTAACCAAAACTCGTTTGAATCTAAATTATACAGTCCTAACTTGAAATAAATTAAAGGGTTAATTTAAAAAAAAACTAAAATTTTTGTCAATTTTTAATTATAGCTTGAACTCTAAAAAATAGCAATAAAATGTTCAAACTTTCAATTTTTTTAATTTGAGTGTAAACTTCAAAAAGTGACAATAAAATACATAAACTTTCAATTTTAACTCAAAATTATCTGTTATTCTCCTTCAGTCTTTTGTTTTCTGTTTGTTCTTCTGACACCTCAAACTACTCTCACATTACAGCATATTGCATCAGTAAGCTCTTCGTTTTTCGTTCATTCTCTATATGCCCTTAGTGTGAGGAGATCAGAGCTGCATAATCTAAAAATCGAAAGATGAAGATGTCGAAAGAACAAACTGAAAACAAAAGAAAAACTGAAATCAAAACATAAGGTTGTCGGAGCTGCGTAATTTGATTTATGTCATTTTTAAACAAGTCGTTTCATTAATCTTCATTTGTTTTGTTAAATTTAGTTGATGTGTATTAATAGTTAAGATTTTTGAAACACACGGTAAATTACATCAGTAAGCTTAACATACACACTAACGTCGGGTTAAAATTAAAAAAATTAAAAATTTAAACATTTTATTAATACTTTTTAAAGTTCGGGTTAAAATTAAAAAAAAAACAAAACTTTAGACATTTTATTACTATTTTTTTAAATTCGAACTATAATTAAAAAATTGACAAAAATTAACTTTTTTTTGTAATTAACCCTAAATTAAATTCGAAGTATTCGCCCTAAATCAGAGTCTAATCAAACTTAATAAACTCTCAAAATAAATATTCATCAATATATACACCACCTCATATTGTTAAGCATGCAGAACGATCAATATACAAAACATACTGTTCGTATGTGAAATAAATTTAACGGAAGCTTAAGTGTCCTCAAGGAAGTAACATGGCTTAAGAACAAAACAGCTATCTCCTCAATCATGTCAAAAAGCAAAACAGTAACCAAATCTATCTGTAACAAGTTTTAACATTCTTTCCATTATCTGACGTTTTCAGCACCAACTTCACCTTGGTTTAGTTCTGAGGAAGTTCTTAATTCTTTTGTAAGATTCTCAAACTCCTCCTGCAGTTTCGTAGCTTCCAATTCAGCAAGAACCTGCTCTTTGATCTCAGCTTCCAGTTTTCCTGAACTCGACCGTTTTGACATCTCCGTCTTCAACTCCTGAATTTTACTTCTCAGTCCTGCTGCGTCTATCACTCTTTCAATCTCTTCAGTTATGTGTTTCTTGAACTCCAGCAGCTTTTCAGGGAGACCAGAAGGTGGTGGAGTTGTTGCTTCATTTCTCCCGCTAACTCCAACAATCTCCAAGCCAGCTGATTTAAGAGCAGCTACCAGATCTGTCCTAGCTTTCTCTACTTCCTCAGACAAATCTTTGTCTAGTGGATCACCTTTTGACAGCTTCTCTTCTGCAACCTTCAAAAGTTCCATTTTTGCTTTTAATTCTTCAGTAATCTTCTGGTTTATCTCTGCTTTCAACTTCTCACTTTTCTCTTTCAGTTCAACAATCCTTGCTACCTTGTTTAGCTTTTCAAGCTTTTGCTTTAACCCAAGATAAGCCCCTGGTCTTGACAAGTTGTACTTAAATTCTGACATTATGTTGTCTACTTTCTCCTTTAAGCTACGACTGAGGGGCTGATTATTAGGAGATTTATGTAACTCCAACTTGATTGATTCAATCTTCTCTTGCAACCCCATCGAAATGAATGCATTAGTAATCTCACAGTCCAAGTCCTGCTTCAGCTTTTCCAGTGCTTGAGCAGAAACTGGTTCAGGAAGTGGTTTTTGGAATTCCAGGACCTTTTTCTTGAAATTTTCGATCTCTATTTCTATGTCACTTACATTTGGTTTATTGACATCAGACGGTTTCATTTTGCGCTTTCTTTCAGGCTCCACAGGCACACCTTCTTGGAAACCACCTATTTGTCGGAACTTGAGCATCCGGTGGCGTAGCAACTCTTCCTTATCCATGCTTGTTAGTTCCTAACGATTTTAGCATTGTTGTGAGAGAGATGTCTAAGAAATCATGCTTCTTTGGGAATGAATATGAATTACCTCCATAGCTTGGATTATCACAAGCTTAATTTGATGGGAAATCCATGCAGGATCTGCATGTGCACCTCCAAGAGGCTCCTGAAGGCAATAACAACATCAGTGATGATACTGTTGAACTGAAGAAAATTGCAGATAAATCCTGAACAAAAGGAACAGATTGCATACAGGAATTATGCCATCAGCTATTTTGAGCCTGTAATGTTCTTGAGCTGTTATCCTTAGCTTCTCAGCAGCCTACAGAAAGGAGGGTACTATCTCATTATATAAGAAAAGCAAACAAATCGCCAGAATAAAACCAGCCAAGAAATGAACTACCTTCGGAGCTGCTTGAGAAGATTTCCACAATATTGCAGCACATGCTTCAGGACTGAAGAATTAAGAAGGCCACATAAAACATATAAATTCCTTACATAATCTAATCAATAATATACGGGAAACTGGCGAAAAACCATAAAAGTAGCTAATCCTGATGGAAGAAGTGGTGAAGCTCCAATGCAGACAATTGCAGAATTTTGTCACTAGTTTTCTGATGGTTTGGAACTCAGTTTCCAAGCAATTTAAAATGCTTGTTTCAGATAACAGAACTACTAAATCCGAGTGATAAGTATTAACACCTTGCTACATAGAATGCAGAATTCTCAAGCATGAACAGTTTATTACAGCAAGCTATGGCAAGAGCTCCACCAGAACCACCTTCCCCTGTTACAATCGTTACAATCGGCACTTTAAAGCCGAACATAGCTCGCAGATTATGTGCTATTGCTTCACCCTGAAAAAAAAAAAGAACAAGATAACTTACCTATGTTATTCCTACACGGTAATGATAATGGAAAGGTAAACACACCTGACCAAGTTCTTCAGATTTTAGATCAGCAAAGGCTCCAGGAGTGTCTACAAACGTCACGATCGGAAAACCATGGTGATCAGCATATTTCATCATCCGCAAGGCCTTCCTGTAGCTGTTTTCAGACAAGGGTTTCAGAACAGTTTTGAACCTCCCTATGATCAATCCACTGCAGCAGTCTAAAGCATACCCGTGAGGAGTCGGCATTGCAAAGTTTCGAGCAATATTTTCCTTCGTGTTCCTACCCTTCTGATGACCTATAAACATATAGCTTTTACCATTTAAGGTTCCTATGCCAGTAACAATAGCTGGATCATCATAGCCAGCACGATCTCCATGTAGTTCCACCCACTAAACAGTTCAAGGAAAAGGAATGAAGATCAGAAACTGAATCTCCTAGAGGAAAACCAAATAATATAAAATTTTGGTTAAAAATTTATTGCCTACCTTTTCAGTGATATTAAATACATGATCAAGAACAGTTGGCCTGTTGGGATGTCTAGCAATCGCTAGTCTCTGAATGGGCGTCAAATGTGTGTATAAATCCTTCAGGGCCTGAAAAAAGCAGACAATGAAACCATCTAACATGCGCAAATAGTTAATAAACTGAACATCCCTGTAAGAACATTACCTGTTGATATTTCTTTTCTAAAGCTCCAATCTGATCGCTGAAGTCCAGGCCAGTCTCATCAGCCATTCTGCGAACCTACAACAAACACCACAAGAAATTCACATCTTGCATTTCAAACAATAAACCAACATCTCACCTCAATAAGTTTCTTCTCCAAATCAATCAAGGGCTTCTCGAAAGGAAGTGTCACTGGTTTTGGTTTCTCTGTCAGAGGCTTGAAATGAGAGAGATAACGCAAATGTCCACTGGTAATATTCGGATCAAGATCATCTGGCCAAGGGTAATCATGCTTTTTCCATTTCTTCGCTCTCGCAACCACAAAAAACCCTCTTCTCACACCTCTGACACACTTGGATTGATACTCGCAGACCCTTTTCAACAAACAACTGGAGAACAAGAAATCATTCCCAGAACGTGAACTAGCACCATATTCAATAAAGCCTCGATCTTCACCTCCTGTTGCTATTCCACAATTCCGAGCTAATAAAGATAAAGTAGCCATTAAGAACAATTTACTAAGCAAGCAAATTTCTTAAGCTCCTTTGTTTTATCACTTCTCAGAGCTTCTGGCCGGCAATTCATCAATGTAGAGCGAGGAGCTCTCAGTCGTCGGATTAGCATATGAACAGAGTTGCTTCTAAAATCGAGGGCCTAGGTTCTATGTCCCTAGGAACATTTATAGAATTAGAATCAGCTCCGAGCGTACTGGAGGCAGGAGCAGACATCCTGACGATAAATGATGTCTCTGCCTTATAGTTTTGCGCCAAGTGGTGGGAAAGTAGTGGCGGCATCTGATTGGACCGTGTATCCCACGCACTTGCTGCGAGGATAGGATCGACATCGCACAATCTAGAAGACGGACAAATCAGCATCAAAGGATAACTTGGGACACTTAGGGCTATTATCAAGTTAGGGTTGAAGTACACCCGCTCGAGATCATTAATATTCTCTCTAACTCACACATAGTACTGATCAATATTTTAAAAATCAGATTAGCTATCGAACTGATTGAAGAAAAAGTTTAAGGTTTAGAGGTTTAACCGGTAAATGAATCGCTATCAAACCGAAATATAATAAATAAGATGAAAATTTTATAAGAATAAATAAAAATAAAATATTTTATTGAAATGAAAAA
>JAOQMR010113102.1:0-11574 GCA_027563865.1 Erythroxylum pelleterianum
ATTTATACTATCCTACTAATTTATATCAACTTAACTTAACTCATTTAAACCTCCAATCAATCAAATCATGCTTAACAAATTTTTTTTTCAGGGGCCAACATAAAATGCATAATAATGTTTTTAGATTATACGAGGAATGGTTACGCGAGCTAATGCCCAAGAAAACATAGGATGATATCGATAAAGAAGTTGGAAAACACTTTCCTTGATGGTTCGAGAAATATGTAAGTTTTCATTTACAATTATTGAAATGATTGAATTATAAGATTACAGTGTTCAAATGACATTATACTATTTAATATGATAATTTCTTTTATGTAGGCCTTAGAAAATCCAATAAAGAACAAGTTTATATGTGATTATGCAAAAGGAACTTTGTGAACTGTTAAATCGTATCTAATGCATTTCGTTAATGGATACAAATATCATGCAGAATATCATGGTCATAGCATGACAATAGTAAATAGTGGATTTTGCATACAGGGAGAATTGATGGATTACTATGGTAAAATTATTGAGATACTTAAAATTGAGTACTTTGTATTGTCAAAAAAAAGGAGTGTGATATTTAAGTGTGACTGGTTTGATCTAACTCCTAATGTTGTACAAAAGTGCATAGCTGACACAATCTAGTTGAAATCATCCAGCGAAGAAGATTTAGATAATTTGAACCTTTTGTGCTAGCAATGCAAGCGATCCAAGTGTATTATGTCCCTTTTTCTAGCTTACGATGATATAAGTTAGATTCGTTGGCCTTTTGCAAAGTTAAACATATAGGTGTTTTTGAATCACATGGAAAAGAAGAACAGAGAATTGAAACTGCTGTGTTTCAAGAAGATGTTTATAAAATAAATGCATCTGTTACATATGACAAGAATGAACCTTTGAACGATCCAAATAATGAATACGTTGAAATTTCATCTAGAGAGGATGAGGAGGGTGAGGGAGTTGAAGAGGAGCCTGAGTTTGATTCTAATTCTTTAGAAAAAGAAGATGACGATGATTTTGATTTATAATTAAATGCTAATAGCAATTAATTTGTGTTTGTAATAGAATATCATATTCAATACATAAATTATTGAATTTTCAATATATTGTTATATATTGAATTGAAATTGTTATATTTCTGGAATATTCAATAAATATGAATTTTAGGTTAAAATATGCTACCAAAGAGAAAACATAATATGATGCGACTAAGGTTTAGACCATGATTTGGAGCCAGTTATTGTCCAGGTGAAGACTTACATTTTGCAGCTATAACCCAATCAGATGCTATACCTCTAGCCACTACACTTGCAGATGAAGCATCACCTTTTGTACCTGCTACTACACCATCCACCATCCCCATATCGACAGAGATATCAGGGATAAACAATGCAGATAAAGGAGGAGGTCTCGAGCCTGGAGTTGAGGGAGTTGATGGAAGAACTTACATCACCATTATCAACAATTTGTAAGTGAAAATACATGAAACACCATATGTTTATAATTAAGTTATAGGTTTAAATTTAAAAATGATATAACATTAATTGTTTTTATATTATGTTGATTATGTCTGGACAGTGCTTAAGAAACATGACATCCAAATTTAAGGAGAAGATTGATCTTGAGGGTTATATATGGAAGAATATTTCTCAAGCGACAAATGATTTTTATTATTAGGAGTTTGAGGTACAACAAAATATATATTTTTTATTTTCAATGAATTTTTATACATTAATTCGATAAATATTGTAGGTTATAAGTTCTTATCCTATGTTTTCTGGTTTTTCAAAAAGAATTATTTTTAGGATTCTGAATTTGATGCGGTTATTTATAAATTATGGGAGAGACGAGCTTGTATAAATTATAGAGACTTTGTTGGTGCGATATACAAGACTGATGTACGACCTCTTTATATTTTTGAACAAATATGGAGTGGTTGGGAGCAGTATTGGACAACACCTGAGGCAATATCCATTTCAGAGCATAATTCTATCAACATTTGTAGAGGACCGCAGGGAGAGAGTCTTAGCGTACATAATGGAGGATCTATTAACTGTCATGAGTATGTAGAGAGACTTATAAGTATTTACAATTTACACTTATATTCTAATTTTTTTAGTTTAATGTATTTAAATTTAATTTGATGTGTGAATTTTGGAACGACAATATATGTATTATGGAGAATGACAATGTTATAAATGTCTGATGCCATATATGGATGTGTTGTTGAGTTACTTTCTTTGTTCAACAGGGGGTTAATATAATAAAAATAGAGGAAACTCTTCCGAACATTTTAAAAATTGTAGTTCACTTATAACATTTTATTCTAATGCAGGAAAAGTCTGTGGGTGTGAAACCTATACCTCGTTAGCTTATTTTGCATATGCACAATAAGAAGCATGACGGTGTGACCTTCGTCAACAACCGATGTAGAGAACTAAATGCATGTGAAATTTATGCTTTAATATTAATGCTTGACAATTATCATTTATTATCATAAACATTGCCTTCTGATGGGACCAAATACAAGAAAACATTCAACGACAGTCTCAGCAGTTTGAAGATGTTGATGAGAGTCAAACCTATCTTCATGTCGTGGGTGGTAGGGACCGTCATGGAAGGATATTCGGCTTAGGTTCATTTGGGAACACATGTTAAACTCCATTTTTCTTGTAGTGAAAATATGGAGACTAAAATTAATGAGGAGAATTAACCTTTACATTTGTTGTATTCTTTACTAGTATCTTATGTGTATTTTAAAGAGACTATAACTAATGATAGGAAAGTCTGACTATGAAATATGATAAAGCATCTTTATTTTTAAATAGATCATCTAACACGTTAAAATCATGACACCACTGAAGATCCAAAAAGGAGGAATCTTATTTGTCATGTTTGTAAAAGACTGGGCACATTAAGTCAAGTTGCTATAAGTTGACAATTAAAAATAAAGGTGATAATAACAAAGCACCAGAAGTCAATATTATATAGGAGTATATGTGGAAAATGTTTTCTTAGTAACAAAGATGAAGTCCAAACCTCATCTAGATAGAATTTTGGATACTGCATGTGCTTTTCACATGTATGCAAACAATAATTGTTTCTCTAGGTGTACTAATAGTGAACAAGTCTTGACAAATTGATAAAAGCAATCTAAATTAAGATCCTCTGACCAAAGGTTGTCACATTCTGAACTTGAAAAGAAATTTGATTTTCTTGAGCACCCCCATGCAAATTTGTATAATTGCACTGGAAAAAGTGGAGTTCTAAAAGTAGGAAATATTGCTTTGATCGTGATGAGATCTAAGACAATTTGTACTTTGTTAATTATATAAGGAACTACTACTGTAGGTATTATTACATTAACTATATATTCCTTGTCAGATTCTTATGCCAGAATGAATTCTCTAAAAGTTAAGATATAGCCCGACATTGTATAGTTGCAAAAACTCTTTAACATAACAATGTTTCTAAGCATATGAATAAACTACTTTTAGATAAAGGTCATTATATGTTATCGAACTTCAATTTATCAAAAGATTTATGGAATAAGGCATTATCCACCTCGTGTTACTTAGTAAAGGATTAAAATACTAACTCCCATGTGGTTTTCCTTTTTCTAAAAAGAAAATCCCACATGTGACTTTAACTTGTATAAAAAATCTCTTCATGATAATAAAAATTATGTCATAGACCCTTCTATTAAATATCATTATCAAATCAATTCACCTTTGTACCACATGTGACACTTATAAACCCACTATTTTAATATAACTTAAAAAACCTAATCCAATATTAAAACCTATAACTAGAAATTTAACCCGTATAGTTTTATAAAGTATGGAAGAGATGAGCTCGTACACATTATAGAGACTTTGTTGGTGCAATATACAAGACTAGTGTGCAACCTACTTATATTTCTGAACAGATATGGAGTCGTTGGCAGCAGTATTTGACATCACCCGAGGCAATGTCCATTTCAGAGCGTAATTATACTAAAAGATGTGGAGGACCACAGGGAGAGTCTTCCCATACATACTGGAGGATCTATTATCCACCACGAGTAAGCAGATAGACTTAATAAGTATCTACAATTTACACTTATATTCTGATTTTTTTTCTTTTATGTATTTCAATTTAATTTAATGTGTGAATTTTGGAATGTGTATTATGGAGAATGACAATGTTATAAATGTCTGGTGTCATATATGATTGTGTTATTGAGTTACTTTCTTTGTTCAATAGGGGTAAATATCATAAAAATAAAGAAAACTCTGCTAAAATTTTTAAAAATTGTAGTTCACTCATAATAATTTATTCTGATGCAGGAATAGTTTATGGGCATGGAGCCTACACCTCGTTAGTTCATTTTGCATATGCACACTAAGAAGCATGACGGTCTGACCTTCGTTAACACCTGATGTAGAGAACTAAATGTATGTGAAATTTATGCTTTAATATTAATGCTTGATAATTATCATTTATTAACATAAACATTGCCTTCTGATAGGACCAAATACAAGAAAGCATTCAACGATAGTCTCAGCAGTATATGTTAGTTATCTGCTTTAGAACCTCAAGTATCTCCTGAAGATCATTTTCAGTTATTTTCTAGTCAATAAGACCTGGTCTTTAGGCAGTAGTTGAGTAACCTAAATTTCTATTTTAGTAGCATTATTCTAGGAGCATAAAAATCTTAGTTTTTTATTTTTTTCTTCTATTTAAAGGATGTGTACCGAATGAATAAAATTGAGTTGCATTGCATTCTTGCTTTCATATTCTCTGCAACTTTCTTCTCAGTTTATATTCATTTATAACTTACAATTAGTATCAGAGCTTTATTCTTAAGGGACTTGTGAGATGGAACCTGAAACAAGCTTCTCTTAACTTGTTTCTCCTGTTTTCGACGGAGATAATTATAAACTGTCAGCAGTAAGAATGGAGACTCACCTAGAAACCTTAGATCTTTAGGAAGCTATGGAAGAGGATTATTAAATTCCTCCGCTGCCAAACAATCCTACCTTGGCTCAGGTCAAAAATAACAAGGAAAGAAAAACCAAGAAGTCGAAGGCAAAGGTATGTCTTTTCACTACGGTTTCAACAACCATTTTCATAAGAATTTTGTCTCTCAAAATAGCAAAAGAAATATGGGATTATCTAAAGGAAGAATATCAGGAGGCAAGAGGATACGAGGAATGCAGGTGCTAAATTTGATAAGAGAATTCGAGCTGCAAATAATGAAAGAATTTTAGATAATCAAAGATTACTTAGACAGGTTGCTTAGCATCATCAACAAGGTACGATTACTTGGCACTAAATTTACTAATTCAAGAATTATAGAAAAAATGTTGTAACAGTGCCTGAGAGATACAAGGCATCTATAACCACCTTGGAGAACACTAAAGATTTGTCTAAGATCACCTTGGCAGAATTGCTCAATGCCTTACAGGCATAAGAACAAAGGAGGCTGATAAGGCAAGATTGGATGGTTAAAGGAGCCTTGGCAGCAAAACATTAAGAAGTAGCAAAGAATCAAAAGAAAAATGTCAAGAAAAATTAGGCGTTCAATAGCGAAAACACTGCAAGCAACCAAAATCAAAGCAAAGGAAAAAAAATCAACCAAGAACTATCCACCATGTCATCACTGTAACAAAACAGGTCATCTATGTTGGAAAAGACTAGATAAAAAGTGTAGCAAGTGCAATCAACTTGGACATGAAACTGTGATTTGAAAAAGCAAATTTCAAAAACATGATGTAAATGCCTAAGTTGTTGATCAAGAAGAAGAAGAAGAAGACCAAATTTTTGTGGCAACATGTTTTTTAGCCAAAAACTCTCCAAAATGCTAGTTGATTGACAGTGGTTGTATAAATCACATAGCGTACGACAAAAATTTCTTCAAGGAGCTTAAGTCTACTGAATTCATGAAGATCAGAATTGGAAATGGAGGCTACATTTCGACAAAAGGAAAAGGGACTGTGGTAATCACAACAAAGTCAGGTATAAAGAAAATTCCAGATGTTCTTTATGTACCTGAAATTGATCAAAACTTATTGAGTGTGGGTCAGTTTATTGAAAAAGGATTCAAAGTGCTCTTTGAAGATAGACTTTGTCTCATTTATGGTACCACTGGAGAGGAGATTCTGAAGGTCAAAATGAGAGGTAAAAGCTTCTCATTTGATCCAATAGAGGAGAAGAAAAATGCTTATTGCAGTGATGTTGACAAAACCGAAATTTGGCATAAGAGACTTGGCCATTACAATCTTCAAAGAATGTTGAGCATGAAGAAGAAGGACATGGAGAGAGGATTACCAATGCTTACTGATCATATGCCAAATTGTGCTGCTTGTCAATTTGGTAAACAAAACATATTGTTCTTTCCCAAATCAACTTGGAAGGCCTCCTAAAAATTACAACTGATGCTCACAGATATTGCAAGACCTTAAAGAATGCCATCATTACAAGGTAGCCTTTACTATGTGTGTTGGATTTTTTGTTGAAATTCAAATCACAAGTGGCTGAAGTGTTCTAAAAGTTTAAGAAAATGGTGAAAAATCAAAGTGGGTGCAAGATTCAGATCTTAAGGTCTGATAATAAAAAGGAGTACATCTCTAAAGAATTCAATTCACTTTTCGAAAAAGTTGGAATATACATCAACTCACTGCTCCTTATACTCCTGAGCAAAATGGAGCGAGCGAGAGAAGAAACGTATCTGTTTTGGAAATGACTAGATGCATGTTGCATGAAAAGGAGTTGCCAGAGAAATTTTGGGTAGAGGTGGTAAGCACAATTGTGTTCCTACAAAATTGACTTCCAACTAAAGCTTTGGGAGAAATAACTCTATTTGAAGCTTGGTATGGTTATAAACCCTCACTGAGCTTTCTTAAAGTATTTGGTTGTATGTGCGTTGTTCACATTCCATAGGTTAAGCATGACAAGCTTGACAAAAAGGCAACTCCAGGCATTTTCGTGGGCTATAGTTCAATTTCTAAAGCCTACAAGGTGTATCATCCACAAACAGAAAAAAATATCCATCACTAGGGATGTGCATTTTAATGAAGACAAATAATGGGATTGGAAGAATCTACAACAAGCTAGTGGATCCTCGTAAAGCCTAGACAATAACCTTCTTAACGGTCAACCAACAAATTAGTGGCAGAGTGAATTAGAAGATTATGTCCTAATAAGAGGTATGAGGTCACTTTAAGACATCTATCAAAGATGTAATGTGGCAATATGTGAACCAGCTAGTCGTTAAGAAGCTCTTAAAGACCCGAAGTGAAGAAAAGTAATGGAGGAGGAGCTATCAATGATTCATAAAAACAAAACTTGGGAGTTGGTTGACAAACCTGAAGGTAGAAAGTCATCGGTGTGAAATGGGTGTTCAAAACAAAGCTAAATGCAAATAGCTCCATCAACAAATACAAGGCCAGACTCGTTGTTAAAGGATATGCACAAAAGGGGTGATACATTTGCTCTTGTTTCCAGATTGGACACATTCAGAATGTTGCTAGCAATAGCAGCACAAAAGGGATGGAAAGTATTTCAACTAGATGTAAAATCAGAATTTTTAAATGGTGTTTTGCAAGAAGAAATATTATGGAGCAGCCAGAGGGATTTGTGAAGCAAGGAGCAGAAGATAAATTTTACCTGCTTAAAAGGGCTCTTTATGGCCTAAAACAAATGCCAAGAGCCTGGTATAATAGGATAGATGATTATTTCCTGACTTATGGCTTTGTTAAAAGCTTATCTAATTCCACTCTTTATGTAAAAAATAGGGGTAATGACTTAATGATAGTATCCCTCTATGTTACTGATCTTTTGGTGACAGGAAACAATACAAAGCTGGTCAAGGAATTCAAACAAGAAATGATGTAGGTTTTTAAAATGACAGATCTTGGTCTTATGACATATTTCCTTGGAATGGAGATCAAGCAAAGCTAAAATGAAATATTCATCTGTCAGAATAAGTATGCAAAAGAGATACTGAAGAAATTTCATATGGAGGAGTGAAAGTAATAAGCATACCGATGAATCAAAAGCAGAAGCTGAGTAAGGAAGATGGTAGAGAAAAGATTAATGAAGGACACTTTAGAAGTTTGATGTAACTTATTGCAACAATGCCAGACATTTTATTTGCTACAAGTCTCTTACTCGTTTTATGCATTATGCTAGTGAAAAAGAGCGTAAAAAAGAATACTAAGATACATAAAAGGTACTACTGATTATGGTATCAAGTTCATGAA
Source organism: Erythroxylum pelleterianum (assembly GCA_027563865.1). Lineage (NCBI taxonomy): Eukaryota > Viridiplantae > Streptophyta > Magnoliopsida > Malpighiales > Erythroxylaceae > Erythroxylum > Erythroxylum pelleterianum. Next base: position 8,235 of record JAOQMR010113102.1, read on the forward strand.
GTGTTAGAACTCCGAGTTGTACGGATTCTCGGATAGCGATTGAGTTGGATCAATTGATGATCTGAAAAATACTTCAGGATACTGTTTCAACCTTGGTTATGGAATTTTTTCATGATGCTCAAAGAAACAGGAGATTGTAGCACAATCCACTACAGAGGCATAATTTATCGCAGCAACAACTGCAGTAAATTAAGTTTTAAGTCATACGAAATGACTCATCCACCTCATTAGGGAGTTGGGCTATGTACTCCATCGACTGTTGCAACTGAGCTGTCAATGTTTGTACTAGAGGGGCAGCACCTTGTCGCAATGGTCAAAGAATCCTCATTCACCAAATTAATAGTGTAGTTGTAGTCATTTCGTATGAATTAAATACTTATTGTTGTACAAAATATTTTTTATTATCAATTAAGATAATTTTTACTTTATATGATCAATCAACTCTCTATTTTAACAAATGAAAAGGTAGAAACAAATCAAAATATTATCAACAAATAACTGATAACTGTATAAATTATGCATAAATGATAAGATTATTAAATAAAATTAAATGCAGGGAAAATTTTAAAAAACAGTATCAGTAAATTTACCGACGGGAAACCAAAATCTGTCAGTAAAATCTAATCAATTTATCGGTAGATAATTAAGTTCCGTTGGTATAGTTGGATGTTAATTTACCGATAGAATAACCAAATCTATCGGTAAACTTATCGATTGATAGGATTTGTGCGTCAGTAAATTTACCTACTAAAACAATCTTTCTGTCGCTAAAATTATCGATAACACAAAATAATCGTTGCTATATTTAGCGACAGAACACAAAATATTAGTCAGAAAATTAGAGACAAAAAATATGTGCTTTGTTGAAAATGTATGTGCACATACACTAAATGGCAAACCCTAATCAGTAAAATATATAAGCATGCAAGAAAACTTTCTTAACTTAAACAAATAACATAGTGTGGCTTTAACATATATACATTTTCTCTTTGAATTATTCATATCATATCCCATTTCCTCTTCAATCTTCAGATGGTTCTTCCTTTTAAAACATATTAATAATTTGTAGATATATCTCATTCTATAACATCTTTCAATTTCTCAAAAGCTCTTCCTTAGATGATGGGCTTTCAGTCCCAACTCCTTATAAATTCTTAAGAATCCCTATACTCTAAGCACACTAACCTTATTAATGATTTAGAATCTAACTAACAAAATCTGTCATATTCAAATAATTTGTTTATTTTTGGGTTTGAAGTTGGGTAAAGTAATTAAGTCAATAGTATAAGGATATGGTTCAAGTTTATGAATAAGTTTTATAAACATATCAATTATTTTTTATGTGAACACAAACTGCCATATAATCAGGTTTGACAGTGGATTTATTGAGTCAACTAATAAAGAGTTAACAAAATTGAACATGGAATAATATTTATTAAGGTTTTTATAAATTTTAAAATGGACATGTTTTTTTAGAAGAAGGTTAATTAAATAGGAGGTTGGAGTCTTTAACTATTTTGTAAATTGCTCTACTCACATATCTTTTAATTTCAAGGCTTAAATAGAAGTAAGATACATTAAATTTATTGAAAACTATAATTTATTAGCATTTGATTGTTATGTATATATACATGTACAAGACGGTAAATTAGACACAATATCTACAAAGTGTATATTTCTTAGGTATAAACTAGATGTAAAAAGGTAAAGGTTGTGGAGTCCTAATCTAAAGTTACAAAAATTATGATCAATTAGAATGTGGTGTTTAATGAAATTTTTATTCATCCCGAAAAAGGATTTTTTTGTTCCTCTTATACAAATCAAGAGAGTGCATCAAAGAAGGTGAAGTTAGAGACTAGATAGTTAGATTCTTCATTATAACTTCATTTTAAACCTAATCAACTCTACTTTCTCTTTGAGATTGATGGGTGTCGAATCCACCAAAAATAATTCCCAAAAACCAAATAAATATAAATTGCGCACAGTGATAAATGGGGTCGATCCACAGAGAATGAAATAAATTGATTCTATTCAAATGCCAAAGAACAAATGAAATTAATTAAAAAGGGGGTTTTGGAGTTTTCTACTAAAACTACTAATTAAACTAATCACTGATAAATTGTTAACTCAATTAATATTAAATAAATAATAACTATGATTCAACTAGCAAATAACTCAGGTAAAATTGATTAACTCAATAAACGACGACTTAGCCAGGAAATTCCTAATTATGCATAGACCACGATCATCGACTTAAATATTTTCTTTGGTTTGATAATAGGTTAGCTATGGTTACCATCTACCTCTGGCTCCCTCGTTTTTTCTTAATTTTAGAACAATCAAAGAAACTCCTTTAAACTATTCCCTAATTAACTAATAACCCCTTCGAGACTCTCTCCGAGATTCAATTAATTAACAACATTAAAGTCTAAAGAAACACTAACCCTAACTGAATACGCACTGACTCATGCTTCATCTAGTTAGATTGCAAGTTCCTTAACAAGAAATCAAACAAGTATTATGTCCTAGTGCTAATTGCCACAAACACTAATCACTCAGTTAACACCACCAAGTAAATTAGTTGGCGATATGCAAATTAACTAACTCTACAATTGCGCCCTAATCGCAGAATCAAATAATAAACAATGACAGTAAAATAGAAACAGTACGAATATTATAAACTAAATAATTAGAACAATAAGGTTTCACGAGTCAAAGCATAACCATTGGAATTCCCCGACTAAAATAGTTTAGCTACTCATAACAGAATTAAACAAAACAAGATTCTTAATTAACATAGTCTAAATAATAAGGGAAAGAAGAAAAAACTAGAAGATTCCTTCCTCACGTACGGCTGCTCCTTTTCTTCTCTGAGTGTCACTGCTGATTTCGCAATTCAAAGCCTCCCCTTTATTTTCAGTTCACGCCGCTCATTACCCCCTTCTATCGTCACTGTTGTGATTGTGAAAAATCCAAACTCCTAGCTGCTGCGTCACTCCACCTTTCGTTCTCTTAAGTTGCCGTCCACTTTATATATATCCCATCCCTAGGTTTTTGTCTCCTTTCATTCATTAAAGTGGGCCTCCTCTGTTTTATTCCATTTTTTCCTTTCTTAGCGCCGTAACTTCTCTGCCTTTTATTGCTTGTATTTGTTAGCGATCTAGAAGGGGGGGTTGAATAGATCCTTATTCTTTTTGTAATTTTCTACAACAAAATCAGAAGTTAAATTCACACAAAAACAATTTAAATAAATTTAGATACGTAGAGTAGGGAAGAAGATCAAACACTGTTTTATAGAGGTTCGGTGCTAAGACCTACGTCCTCTACCTAAGCTCCCACT
>JAOQMR010113188.1:0-11566 GCA_027563865.1 Erythroxylum pelleterianum
CAGAAGAAGCGCAAAACACAGATAAAATGCAAAACATAGAAGAATTGTAGAAACACAGAAGAAATGCAAAACACATATGAAGCGCAAAACACAGAAGAAGTAGAGAACTGCAGAAGATGTGAAAAACACAAAAGAAGCGCAAAAAACAGATGAAGTGGAGAAAAACAGAAGAAGGGCAAAACACAGAAGATGCTCAAAACAAAGAAGAAGTGGAGAAACACAGAAGAAGTGCAAAACACAGAAGAAGAGCAAAACACAGATAAAGTGGAGAAAAACAGAAGAAGTGCAAAACACAGAAGAAGCGTAAAACACAGAAGAAGTGGAGCAACACAGAAGAAGCGCAAAACACAGAAGAACCGCAAAAAAAAGAAGCGCAAAACACAAAGGAAGTGGAGAAACACAGAAGAAGCGTCAAAACACAAAAGAAGCACAAAACACAGATGAAGAGCAAAACATCTAAGAAGAGGAGAAACACAGAAGAAACGCGAAACACAGAAGATGCACAAAACAGAGAAGAATTGGAGAAACACAGAATAAGCGCAAAACACAGAAGAACCGCAAAACACAAAAGAAGCACAAAACAAAAAAGAAGTGGAGAAACACAGAAGAAGTGCAAAACACAGAAGAAGCGCAAAACACAGATAAAGTGGAGAAAAACAGAACAAGTACAAAACACAGAAGAAGTGGAGAAATACAGAAGAAGCGCAAAACACAGAAGAAGTGGAGCAACACAGGAGAAGCGCAAAACACGAATGAAGCACGAAACACAGAAGATGTACAAAACACAGAAGATGTGCAAAACACAAAAGATGCTCAAAACAAAGAAGAAGTGGAGAAACACAGAAGAAGTGCAAAACACAGAAGAAGCGCAAAACAAAGATAAAGTGGAGATAAACAGAAGAAGTGCAAAACACAGATGAAGCTCAAAACACACAGGATGCGCAAAACACAAAAGAAGCGGAAAATACAAAGGAAGCGCAAAATACGGAAAAAGTGGAGAAACATAGAAGAAGCGCAAAACACAGAAAAAGTGGAGATACATAGAAGAAGCGCAAAACACAGAAGAAACACAAAACACAAAAGTTGTGGAGAAACACAGAAGAAGCGTAAAACACAGAAAAAGCGCAAAACACTGAATAAGTGTAGAAACACAGAAGAAGCGCAAAACACAGAAGAAGTGCAAAACACAAATGAAGTTGAGAAACACAGAAAAAGCGCAAAACACAGAACAAGTGGAGAAACACAGAAGAATCGCAAAGCACAGAAGAAGCACAAAACACAGAAGAAGTGGAGAAACACAGAAGATACACAAAACACAGAAGAAGTGGAGAAACGCAGAAGAAGCGCAAAACACTGAAGAAGCACAAAACACTAAAGAAGTGGAAAAAAAAGAAGTGCAAAACACAGAAGATGCACATAACACAGAAGATGCTCAAAACACAGAAAAAGTGGACGAACATAGAAGAAGCGCAAAACACAGAAGAAGCATAAAACATAGAAGATCCATAAAACACAGAAGAAGTGGAGAAACACAGAAGAAGCGCAAAATCCAGAAGAAGCACAAAACACTAAAGAAGTCGAGGAATACAAAAGAAGCGCAAAACACAGAGAAAGCACAAAACACTGAAGAAGTAGAGAAACACAGAAGAAGCGCAAAACACTGAAGAAGTGGAGAAACACAGAAGAAACACAAAACACAGAAGAAGTGGAGAAGCACAGAAGAAGTGAAAAACACAGATGAAGTGGAGAAAAACATGACAAGTGCAAAACACAAAAGATGCGCAAAACACATAAGAAGTGGAGTAACACAAAAGGAGCGCAAAGCACAGAAGATGCGCAAAACACAGAAGTAGTGGAGAAACACAGAAGAAGCAAAAAACACAGAAGAAGTGGAGAAACACAGAAGAAGCGCAAAAAACAGAAGAAGCACAAAATACTGTAGAATTCTAGAAACACAGAGGAAGAGAAAAACACAGAAAAAGTGCAAAAAACTGAAGAAGTAGAGATACAAAGAAGAGGCGCAAAATACAGAAGAAGTGGAAAAAAAACAGAAGAAGTGCAAAACACAGAAGAAGCACAAAACACAGAAGATTTGCAAAACACAGAAGAAGTGAAGAAACACATAAGAAGCGCAAAGCACAGAACATGCGCAAAACACAGAAGTAGTGGAGAAACACTGAAAAAACACAGAAGAAGGGGAGAAACACAGAAGAAGCCCAAAACAGAGAAGATGCGCAAAACACAGAAGATGAGCAAAACACAGAAGAAGTGGAGAAACACAGAAGAAATGCAAAACACAGAAGAAGTGGTGAAGCACAGAAGAAGCGCAAAACACAGAAAAAGAGCAAAACACAAATTAAGTCGAGAAACACAGAAGAAGCACAAAACACAGAAGAAGTGGAGAAACTCAGAAGAAATGCAAAACACAGAAGAAGCACAAAACACAGAAGAAGTGTAGAAGCACAAAAGAAGCGCAAAACACAAATGAAGTGGAGAAAAATAGAAGAAGTGCAAAACACAGAAGAAGCGCAAAACAAAGAAGAACTGGGGAAAAACAAATTAAGTGCAAAACACAGATGAAGCACAAAACCCAAAACAAGTGGAGAAACACAGAAGAATCGCAAAACAAAGAAGAAGCACATAACACAGAAGATCAACAAAACACAGAAGAAGTAGAGAAACACAGAAGATACACAAAACACAAAAGAAGTGGAGAAACACAGATGATGCGCAAAACACAGAATAAGTGTAGAAAAATAGAATAAGCGCAAAACACAAAAGAAGCTTACAACAGTTGAAGTGGAAAAAAAGAAGAATTACAAAACACAGAAGAATCACAAAATACAGAAGATGCACAGAACACAGAAAAAGTGAACAAACATAGAAGAAGCGCAAAACAAAGAAGAAGCCCAAAACATAGAAGATCCACAAAACACAGAAGAAGGGGAGAAACACAGAAGAAGCGCAAAATCCAGAAGAAGAACAAAACACTAAAGAAGTCGAGAAATACAAAAGAAGCACAAAACACAGGGAAAGCACAAAACACTGAAGAAGTGGAGAAACACAGAAGAAGCGCAAAACACTGAAGAAGTGGAGAAACATAGAAAAAACACAAAACACAGAAGAAGTGGAGAAGCACAGAAGAAGAAAAAAACACAGATGAAGTGGAGAAAAATAGAAGAAGTGCAAAAGACAGAAGAAGTACAAAACACAGAAAACGCGCAAAACACCGAAGAAGTGGAGTAACACATAAGAAGCGCAAAGCACAAAAGTTGCGCAAAACACAGAAGAAGTGCAAAAAATAGAAGAAGCACAAAATAATGAGTCTAGAAACACAGAGGAAGCTCAAAAAACTGAATAAGTGGAGAAACACAGAAGAGGCGCAAAATACAGAAGAAGTGGAGAAAAACAGAAGGAGTGCAAAACACAGAAGAAGCACAAAACACAGAAGATGCGCAAAATACAGAAGAAGTGGAGAAACACATAAGAAGCGCAAAGCACAGAACATGCGCAAAACACTGGAGTAGTGGAGAAATACTGAAAAAGCACAAAAGAAGTTGAGAAACGCAGAAGAAGGGGAGAAACAAAGAAGATGAGCAAAACACAGAAGAAGTGGAGAAACACAGAAGAAGCGCAAAAAACAAAAGAAGTGGAGCATCACAGAAGAAGCGCAAAACACAAAAAAGCACATAACACAGAAGATGTGGCAAACAAAAAAAATGTGGAGAACTACAGAAGAAGCGCAAAACAGAGAAGATGCGCAAAACACTGTATAAGCATAAAACACAGATGAAGTGGAGAAACACAGAAGAAGCGCAAAACAAGAAAGAAGTGCAGCAACACAGAAGAAGCGCAAAACACAAAAAACGCACAAAACACAGAAGATGTGCAAAACACAGAAGATGCGTGAAACACAGAAGATGCAGGGACCACAAAAGAAGTGCAAAACACAGAAGATGCACAAAACACTGAAGATGTGTAAAACACAGATGAAGTGGAGAAACACATAAGAAGCGCAAGAAACATAAGATGCGTAAAATACAGAAGATGTGGAAAACACAGAAGAGGTGAAGAAACACAGAAGAAGCACAAAACACAGATAAAGTGCAAAACATAGAAGAAGAGGAGAAATATAGAGGAAGCGCAAAACACAGATGATGCGCAAAACACAGAAGACCCGAAAAGCATAGAAGAAATGGAGAAACATCGAAGATGCGCGAAACGTATCTCAACACATAGAAGTTGCGCAAAACACAGATGAAGCCCAAAACATAGAAGAAGAGGAGAAATGCAGGAGAAGCACAAAACAAAAAAGAAGTGCGAAACACAGAAGAAGTGGACAAACAAAGAAGATGCACAAAACACAAAAGAAGTGGAGAAACAAAGAAGAAACGCAAAAAACAGAAGAAGTACAAAACACAGAAGAAGTGGAAATTAGAAAAGAAGTGGAGAAACACCGAAGAAACGCAAAACAAAGAAGAAGCGCAAAACACAGAAAAAGTACAAAACGCAGAAGAAGTGGGGAAACACGGACGTAGCTCAAAACACAAAAGAAGCACAAATAACAGAAGAAGCGCAAAACAAACATGAAGCACAAAAGATAGAAAATACGCAAAACACAGAAGAAGTGAAGAAACAAAGAAGAAGCACAAAACACAGATGAAGCGTAAAACACAGAAGAACCGCAAAACAAAAAAGAAGCGCAAAACACAAAGGAAGTGGAGAAACACAGAAGAAGGGCAAAATATAAAAGAAGCACAAAACACAGATGAAGAGCAAAACATCTAAGAAAAGGAGAAACACAGAAGAAATGCAAAACACAGAAGGTGCGCAAAACAGAGAAGAATTGGAGAAACACAGAAGAAGCGCAAAACACAGAAGAACCGCCAAACAGAAAAGAAGCGCAAAACACAAAAGAAGTGGAGAAACACAGAAGAAGCGCAAAACACAGAAGAAGCACAAAACCCAGAAGAAGTGGAAAACAATGAAGAAGCAGAGAAGCACAGAAAAAGCCCAAAACATAGAAGAAGTGGAGAAACATAAAAGAAGCGCAAAACAAAGAAGAAGCTCAAAACACAGAAGAAGGGCAAAACACAAACGAAGTGGAAAACCCAGAAGAAGTGGAGAAACACAGAAGAAGCGCAAAACACAGAAGAGGCATAAAACACAGAATAAACTCAAAACACAAAAGAAGCACAAAACACAAAGGAAGTGGAGACACACAGAAGAAGTGAAAAACACAGAACAAGCGCAAAACACAGAAAAAGCTCAAAACACAGAAGAAGCACAAAACACAGAAAAAGTGGAAATTAGAAAAGTATTGGAGAAACACCGAAGAAGCGCAAACCATAAAAGAAGCGCAAAAGACAGATAAAGCGCAAAACACAGAAGAAGGACAAATAACAGAAGAAGCGCAAAACAAACAGGAAGCACAAAACATAGAAAATACACAAAACACAGAAGAAGTGAAGAAACAAAGAAGAAGCACAAAACACAGATGAAGCGTAAAACACAGAAGAAGCTCAAAACATAGAAGAAGGGCAAAACACAAAAGAAGTGAAAAACTCAGAAGAAGTGGAGAAACACAGAAGAAGCGCAAAACACAGAAGAATCGCAAAACAAAAAAGAATCGCAAAATACAAAGGAAGTGGAGAAACACAGAAGAAGCACAAAACACAGATGAAGAGCAAAACATCTAAGAAGAGGAGAAACACAGAAGAAACACAAAATATAGAAGATGCGCAAAATAAAGAAAATTTGGAGAAACACAGAAGAAGCGCAAAACACAAAAGAAATGGAGAAACACAGAAGAAGCGCAAAACAAAAAAGAAGCACAAAACACAGATGAAGAGCAAAACATAGAAGAAGAGGAGAAACACAGAAGAAGCGCAAAACACAGATAAAATGCAAAACACAGAAGAATTGTAGAAACACAGAAGAAATGCAAAACACAGAAGAAGCACAAAACACATATGAAGCGCAAAACACAGAAGAAGTGGAGAAACACAGAAGAAGAGCAAAACACGAAAGAAGCGCAAAAAACAGATGAAGTGCAGAAAAACAGAAGAAGTCCAAACACAGAAGATGTGCAAAACACAAAAGATGCGCAAAACAAAGAAGAAGTGGAGAAACAAAGAAGAAGTGCAAAACACAGAAGAAGCGCAAAACACAAATAAAGTGGAGAAAAACAGAAGAAGTGCAAAACACAAACGAAGCTCAAAACACAGAAGATGCGCAAAACACAGAAGAAGCGCAAAATACAAAAGAAGCGCAAAACACAAAAGAAGCTCAAAACACAGATGAAGTGGAAAAAAACAAAAAAAGTGCAAAACACAGAAGAAGCACAAAACACTGAAGATGCGAAAAACACAGAAGATGCGCAAAACGCAGAAAAAGTGGAGAAACATAGAAGAAGCGCAAAACAAAGAAGAAACACAAAACACAGAAGAAGTGAAGAAACGTAGAAGAGGCACAAAACACTGAAGAAGTCGAGAAACACAGAAGAAGCGCAAAACACAGAAAAAGTGCAAAACACTGAAGAAGTGGAGAAACATAGAAGAAGCGCAAAACACAGAAGAAGTGGAGAAACTCAGAAGAAATGCAAAACACAGAAGAAGCACAAAACACAGAAGAAGTGGAGAAGCACAGAAGAAGCGCAAAACACAAATGAAGTGGAGAAAAATAGAAGAAGTGGAAAACACAGAAGAAGTGGAGAAAAACATATTAAGTGCAAAACACAGAGGAAGCACAAAACACAAAAGATGCGTAAAAACACAGAACAAGTGGGAAAACACAAAAGAAGCTTAAAACACAGATGAATTGGAGAAAAAAAGAAGAAGTGCAAAACAGAGAAGAAGCACAAAACAGAGAAGATGCGCAAAACATAGATAAAGTGGAGAAAAAAAGAAGAAGTGCAAAACAAAAAAGAAGCTCAAAACGCAGAAAATGCGCAAAAGACAGATGATGCGCAAAACACAGAAGAAGTGGAGAAACACAGAAGAAATGTAAAACACAGAGGAAGCTCACAACACAGAACAAGCTCACAACACAATTGAAGTGGAAAAAAACAGAAAAAGTGCAAGGCACAGAAAAAGAACAAAACACAGAAGATGCACAGAACATAGAAAAAGTAGAGAAACACAGAAGAAGTGCAAATCACAGAAGATGCGCAAAAAACTGAAGATGCGTAAAACACAGATGAAGTGGAGAAACACAGGAGAAGCCAAAAACAAGAAAGAAGTGGAGCAACACAGAAGAAGCACAAAACACAAAAGATGCGCGAAACACAGAAGATGCGCAAAATACTAAAGATGCGTAAAACAAAGATGAAGTGGAGAAACACAGAAGAAACGCAAAAAACATAAGATGCGTAAAATATAGATGATGTGCAAAACACAAAAAAAGTGGAGAAACACAGAAGAAGCGCAAAACACAGAAGAAACACAAAACACAGATGAAGTGCAAAACATAGAAGAAGAGGAGAAATATAGAATAAGCGCAAAACACAGAAGACGCGAAAAGCACAGAAGAAGTGGAGAAACACCGAAGATGCGCAAAGTACAGAAGAAGTGGAAAAACACCGAAGAAGCTCAACACACAGAAGATGCGCAAAACACAGATGAAGCCCAAAACATAGAAGAAGAGGAGAAATGCAAAAGAAGCGCAAAACACAGAAGAAGTGGACAAACACAGAAGATGCGTAGAACACAAAAGATGCCCAAAACACAAAAGAAGTGGAGAAACAAAGAAGAAGCGCAAAACACAAAAGAAGCACAAAACACGGAAGAAGTGGAAAACAATGAAGAAGCGCAAAACACAGAAGAAGCTGAGAAGCACAGAAAAAGCCCAAAACACAGAAGAAGTGGAGAAACATAAAAGAATCGCAAAACACAGAAGAAGCTCAAAACACAGAAGAAGGGCAAAACACAAAAGAAGTGGAAAATCCAGAAGAAGTGGAGAAACACAGAAGAGGCGTGATAGACAACCATGGGCATGTGAAAGATAAGAAGAGAAGCATACATGGTGTGATCCGCCTCAAGGAAGCCTAGGACATGACTTGCACGGACATCAGCTTTCAAGAGGAGGCTTAGGAACGAAAATTGGATTAGATTTGAAGTTTGAATGTGCAAGGAAAGGAGTGTTTGTTCGATTCTGGCTGTTCCTGGGCATAGCTCCATCTTATTGAAGGTTCTCTAGGATAAGTTCCTATTGGGTCTCCCATCAAAGCGCAAAACAAAGAAGAGGCATAAAACACAGAAGAAACTCAAAACACAAAAGAAGAACAAAACACAAAGGAAGTGGAGACACACAGAAGAAGTGAAAAACACAGAACAAGCACAAAACACAGAAGAAGCTCAAAACACAGAAGAAGCACAAAACACAAAAAAACGGAAATTAGAAAAGAAGTGGAGAAACACCGAAGAAGCGCAAAACACAAAAGAAGTGAGAAAACACGAACGAAGCACAAATAACAGAAGAAGCGCAAAACTAACAGGAAGCACAAAACATAGAAAATACGCAAAACACAGAAGAAGTGGAGAAACAAAGAAGAAGCACAAAACACAGATGAAGCGCAAAACACAGAAGGAGCTCAAAACATAAAAGAAGGGGAAAACATAAAAGAAGTGAAAAATCCAGAAGAAGTGGTGAAACACAGAAGAAGCGCAAAACACAGAAGAACCGCAAAACACAAAGGTAGTGGAGAAACACAGAAGAAGCGCAAAACACAAAAGAAGCACAAAACACAGATGAAGAGCAAAACATCTAAGAAGAGGACAAACACAAAAGAAATACAAAACACAGAAGATGCGCAAAACAGAGAAGAATTGGAGAAACACAGAAGAAGCGCAAAACAAAAAAGAAGCACAAAACACAGATGAAGATCAAAACATAGAATAAGAGGAGAAACACAGAAGAAGCGCAAAACACAGATAAAATGCAAAACACAGAAGAATTGTAGAAACACAGAAGAAATGCAAAACACAGAAGAAGCACAAAACACATATGAAGCGAAAAACACAGAAGAAGTGGAGAAACACAGAAGAAGTGCAAAACACAGAAGAAGCGCAAAACACAAAAGAAGCGCAAAAACAGATGAAGTGGAGAAAAACAGAAGAAGTCCAAACACAGAAGAAGGACAAAACACAGAAGATGTGCAAAACACAGAAGATACGCAAAACAAAGAAGAAGTGGAGAAACACAGAAGAAGTGCAAAACACAGAAGAAGCGCAAAACACAGAAGAAGCGCAAAACACAGATAAAGTGGAGAAAAACAGAAGAAGTTCAAAACATAGAAGAAGCTCAAAACACAATAGATGCGCAAAACACAGAAGAAGTGGAGAAACACAAAAGAAGCGCAAAAGACAGAGGAAGCGCAAAACACAAAAGAAGCTCACAACACAGTTGAAGTGGAAAAAAAATAGAAGAAGTGCAAAACACAGAAGAAGCACTAAACACAAAAGATGCGCAAAACATAGAAAAAGTGGAGAAACATAGAAGAAGCGCAAAACAAAAAAAAATGCAAAACACAGAAGAAGCGCAAAATACAAAGGAGACGCAAAACACAAAAGAAGCTCAAAACACAGATGAAGTGAAAAAAAAATAGAAGAAGTGCAAAACTCAGAAGAAGCACAAAACACAGAAGATGCGCAAAACACAGAATATTCGCAAAACACAGAAAAAGTGGAGAAACATAGAAGAAGCGCAAAACACAGAAGAAACAAAAAATACAGAAGATCCACAAAACACAGAAGAAGTGGAGAATCACAAAAGAGGGACAAAACACTGAAGAAGTCGAGAAACACAGAAGAAGCGCAAAATAAAGAAAAAGCGCAAAACACTGAAGAAGTAGAGAAACACAGAAGAAGGTCAAAACACAAAAGAAGTGGAGAAACACAGAAGAAATGCAAAACACAAAAGAAGTGGAGAAGCACAGAAGAAGCGCAAAACACAAATGAAGTGGAGAAAAACAGAAGAAGCGCAAAACACCGAAGAAGTGGAGAAAAACAGATTAAGTGCAAAACACAGAGGAAGCACAAAACACAGAAGATGCGCAAAACACATAAAAAGTGGAAAAACATAGAAGAAGCGTAAAACACAGATGAATTGGAGAAAAACAGAAGAAGTGCAAAACAAAAAAGAAGCACAAAACACAGAAAATGCGCACAACACAGATAAAGTGGAGAAAAATAGAAGAAGTTCAAAATAAAGAAGAGGCTCAAAACACAGAAGATGCGTAAAACACAGAAGAAGTGGAGAAACACAGAGGAAGCGCAAAACACAAAAGAAGCTCACAACACAGTTGAAGTGGAAAAAAACAGAAGAAGTGCAAAACACAAAAGAAGCACAAAACACAGAAGATCCACAAAACACAGAAGAAGTGGAGAAACACAGAAAATACACAAAACACAGAAGAAGTGAAGAAACACAGAAGAAGCACAAAACACTAAAGAAGTCGAGAAATACAAAAGAAGCACAAAACACAGAGAAAGTGCAAAACACTGAAAAAGTGGAGAAACACAAAAGAAGCGCAAAATACTGAAGAAGTGGAGAAACACAGAAGAACCACAAAACACAGATGAATTGGAGAAAAACAGAAGAAGTGCAAAATAGAGAAGAAACACAAAACACAGAAAGTGGAGAAAAACAGAAGAAGTGCAAAACACAGAAGAAGTCAAAGCATAGAAGATGCGCAAAAGACAGATGATACGCAAAACACAGAAGAAGTGGAGGAATACAGAAGAAGCACAAAATAAAGAGGAAGCGCAAAACACAAAAGAAGCTCACAATACACCCTATTGACATAATTTTTCCCTTGATAAACCCCTTTGAGCTTGATACCTTTCTTTTTGTATAAACCACATTTTATGCTTTTAAACTTTACCAAATGTCCTACCCAAGTCATAAAGCTAGTGGTACATTTGTGATTGTTAAGTTTGTGGATGTGCAAAATTCTAAGTGTGGGGGTGTACATATGTGAGGGTTGGTTATAATATTAGGTTATTATTTTATGTCTAATCATTGGAATTCTTATGTTGATGTAGTTTATTTTTAATTTTTTAGGAAAAGAAAGAAAAAGAAAAAAGAAAAAAAGAAAAAGAAAAGAAAAAGAAAAGAAAATGGGAAAAAAGAAGAAGAAAAAGGAAAAAAAGAAAAAGAAGAAAAAGAAAAAGAAAATTAAAGTAAATGTATCAAGGAAGAATTGCATATGTGTTTAAAAGTTATTTATGATTCATGCAACTTCCTAGAGTTGTGATGATTGAGTTATTTGAGTATGTTGAGATTGAGCTAGAGGTTTGCTTGAAAGATTCACTCTTGTGGTTTGATTGAGATAATTGTATGAGTGATTCTTTCGGTTTGACATATACTTCATGTGGTTTGTGTGCGAGAGGTGAATGGGGTTGTGAAATAGAAATGTTGCATGTGTCATAGCTGATGGTACCCAGTTTTTGATGAGTGTTACTTTTGTTTCACTAGCTTTGATGACTTTTATGCTACTTGACCCAAATATACCTCACCTTACCCTTGCCCACATTACAACCTTGAAAAGTCCTTTGATTCATGATTT
>JAOQMR010113223.1:0-11564 GCA_027563865.1 Erythroxylum pelleterianum
ATTTCTAGTTCAATGATGCGATCAAAATTGCTTCTTGAACAGGAGATGACAAACAGAGAATACTTAGAGGACCAAGACGCAGAAGAGCCCGATAACTTTATTATCTCACTTACTGCACAGGTCAGTATCTCTTTTTACAACTTGTTTTAGATCATAGTTTATCTGATGCTTTTACATATCTTATTTAGATCTTAGCATATGTTATGTAGTCATAAAAGACTGACAATTGAAAGAGTCTTTGGTGGTTTCATTGTTCTTCTCATTTGTTAAGTGGAATTGCTTTGTGTCTGAAATTCTGATTTCTTTACAAAATTGCAAACAACTGCATGCTACCAGCCATGTGGTTGGAAAAACTTGCTATGATCAGGTGGTAAAAATGTTTCCCTAGCATTTACTTGGGATTTCCTCGAGTACAAATTTTCTGGGTTTGTAGATAAGATAGGAAGATGTTATGCATGCTGTTTGGATTTGCCCATGGTGAAAAGAGGGAAAATTGAACATAAAGTTAATGGCCATTGGCCTTCAAGTTTATGAAATCAATAGTGGTTTGGCTTTTTTTAGCTTTAACTGCAGTTTTGATGAAGCATCTAAGATGTTCATCAATCTTGGCATCTAACGGTTGATTGGCTGATTGGAAGATTTTGTGCGTGCCATGCTTTTGGAATCAAAATTTACATTTCTATTTGTTTCTTTGCTCATAGATAACTCGAAGAGACGAAGAAATGGCACCCTTTGTTGCAGAAGTAAAGCGGAATTACATATTTGGTGGAATTTGCAGCATTGCAGCAAATGCGTCTATCAAGGTATGGTTAGAGTACGAAGTTTTGTACGTGTGATAGTCCTTTTAGATTTTGACATCCTTTAGAATCTATGAACGTCTGTTTTACACTACCAATCAGGCTTTGGCTGATATGAAGTCCATTAACCTTTTTGGGGTTCAGCAAATATGTCGAAATTCAATTGCTTTGGAACAGGTAGCCACTCTTCCTCATCTCCTATCATTGTTTTGCCTGTATCTTGGTTGAATTGTTTGCGTAATTGCATTTCATTGACTATTGATACTTAACTGCCCTTTACATGTTGATGTGGAATATGTTTTTCCAATTCGGCACTGCAGGCCCTTGCAGCAATTCCATCAATTGATAGTGAAACTGTGCAGCAGAGGCTAGATCATGTTCGGACCTACTATGAATTATTGAACATGCCATTTGAGGCAAGTTCAGTATAATTGCAGCTTCTTCTATTAAGTAATTTCTGTTCCCCAACTGATGCCGTTCTCGATTTGCAGGCCTGCCTTGCTTTCATTACAGAGCATGAGCACTTATTTACAGCCACAGAGTTAGTACATATCTTTTTTTAACTTTCGAGAGGTGTTGAGAAATCTCTATAACATAGTTCTTTGTTTCCTCAGGTATTCCAATCTCTTGCGTGTCAAGGTCCCTGGAAGGCAAATTCCTCCGGATGCGCAAGATCGAATAAAAGACACTCTGTTGCATTAACATATCTACTGTTGGTGAGATTGATTTGTAACTGTCAGATGCTTCAGTGGCGATGTGTTGCCTTATGAGATGGACGAACACGGAAATCCATTCCGCCGTCTAAATGATCTAACGGTTAATTTTTTTTTGCCAATATTTATTCCTATCTCGCGTGATTTCTGTTTTTTTTTTCTTATTCTTAACAATCACAGGTGTGATTTATTTTATGTTATTCATTTAGGATGTTATATATATATTTTCTACTGTATTTTTTCCTATAATTTAAATATACTTAAATAATTGTTAATAGTTATTCCTCTCTTAGCCGGGTGTGATTTTTTTTTCTTTTATTCTTATTTTAACGTTCACAGGCGTGATTTATTTTATGTCATTCATTCAGTAGGATGTTTTTTTATTAAATTTTTTCATCATATAATTTAAATATATTTAAATAATAGTTAACGAATTAATTTTGATATAATTAATAATTATTATAATATAATCGATTAATTATATATAATATATATAATTATGATATTATACATATTTAGTATAAAATAATGAATAATAATAAACACTGTTTAAATATACTTAAATTATGGTTACATAATTAATTTTGATATAATCAATAGTTATTAGAATATAATAAATTAATTCAATTATTAGTAATAATTATTGGTATATAATTATTTGATTTATGAAAATGTAGTTACTTGATTAAGTATTCAATATTAATATTTGGTATATGTCACTATTAATAATTATTGTTAATTATTATTAATTATTATATAGTTTATATTGTCAAATATTTTATCATCATATTATTTCAATTTGCGTAAATAATTGTTAATGAATTAATCATAGCTATTAATTAATTTTGATGTAATTAATAGTTATTAGACTATACTAAATTAATTTAATTATTATTAACAATTATTGGAATATATTTAATTATTTGATTTATTAAAATATAGTTACTTGATTAAGTAGCCAATATTAATATTTAGTATATATGTTACTGCATTAATGATTATTATATAGTTTTTATATATATATATATATATATGTAATTAATTAGAAGAACAAATAAAAGAAATAAATGATTATTATACAGTGTCGCGGGTCGTAGTCGTGACTTTCAATATATATTATATTATATTATATATATCTATATATATATAATTAATTAATACTAATTAATAATACTTTAATAAATTAATCAATATTTTAATCAAAAAATGTGATATATATATATATATATATATATATATATATAAAAGTTACAACCGTGACATTTCATTAATTAGCTGCCACGTAAAGATTATATTATTAATAAATTAAAAGGACATAGCTAGTTTACAACTTTAGATGCAAAATCAGAATATTGACACCTAAGATTACATGAAAATGCAAAACCTTTAACTACTTTTACTTGTCCTCCACAAAAACATTATCAATGGAATGTATTACCTTTTGGTTTAAGACAAGCACCAAGTATTTATCAAAGATTTATGGATAATAATTTAGAAGGATTAGAAGATTTTACTTTTGTTTATATTGATGATATCATTATTTATTCTAATCAAGATAAAATGGATCATTTTTTTAGGGGTGATAAAATGGATCATTTAAAAAAGGTTAAAATAGTTCTTCAATGTTGTCAAGACAAAGGATTAATCTTAAGCAAAAAGAAAGTAAAAATAGCACAACAAAATATCAAATATTTAATAATTGAATTTCACAATGAACATTTAAAATTACAACCAAATATTTTAATAAAAATTCAGCAATTTCCTAATCAATTAACCAATAGGACTCAAGTACAACAATTTTTAGGCATTTTAAATTATATATCAGACCAAAGATTTTTCAAAGATTTAACCAAAGAAAGAAAACTTTTACAACTCAAATGCAGTACAAAATCACAATGGAATTGGACTAACGCAGATACTCAAGCTGTACAAAAATTGAAAGTAATATGCAAGCATTTACCTGTTCTATATAATTATGTCCCTATGGATACATTGCCGGTTCAAATTGATGCCAGTATGGATACATGGGTAGGATGCCTTTTGACAAAACCAACCAATCAAAAGAAATATTTACTTTGCAAGTATATAAATAGGACTTTCAATCCCACATAATTTAAGTATCCAATTCATAAAAAGGAAACATTAGCCTGTCTAAAAACTTTGAGAAAATGACGTATTGATCTATTACCAGTTGAATTTACTATTCAAATAGATTCTAAGTATTTATATGGAATCATCCGGTATAATATAGCAACTCGAACTTAATCAATATCAATTTAATATTCAATATATCAAATCTACTGATAATTTTCTTGCAGATATACTTACCAAAGAATGGAAACAATATTAGCCAATCTTGAAGATGCAATATTACAGAAGGAACTAGAATTAACCAATTTACAACAACAAGTGGGTACAGTCACTAAGGAACTCAACTAGCTAAGATCTACCATTCAGATCTTAAAACAAAATACCAAGGACCTAGCAACAGCAACCACCGTTCCTTTAACCACTTTAACCACCACTACTTCTATCATCCTAACCATTCCATTAATTACCCCTCAACAAATTACATCTGTTTTACCTCAACAAAATACCAAACCTTCCTCAGATCCAGCTAGTCCACAAAAATCGCAAAGACAAAAAGACACATCAGATTCAAAAACCTATGTGATCTACAATGGACCAATGACAGGTTTATACGATGAATGGCATCAAGCAACTATACACATCACAAGACATTCAGGTATTTTATACAAAAGTTTTCCATCCAGAGCTGAGGTTGAAAAAGCCTTTGCTGATTTTAGAAACCCAGTTTTGAAGCCCCAATATAAACAAGTATTAGAAAAACCTATTCCAGACAGAAAAATAAAATCTTTAGGCAAACCAGTCAATATGGACCGCATCAATTCTATCCCTTCCAAATCCATACAAGAAGAAGCCCATAAACTCACATCGGAAATGTTTTATGAATGTTTCCAAGCTCTAAACACATGGACCGAAGCTCAGAAAATCTTCCAATATTATCCTCAAAATCGAGGAAAGTATGGACCCAAAGCAATCATTCTACCCAAAGCCGAACCTTTAACCACCTATCTACTTTTCCAAAGTGCACTTATAGACACCATCTATTTAACCAATTTAAACATCCTCTCAGAGTTCCCAACCAGATTCATGCAAGTAGTTAAA
This sequence comes from Erythroxylum pelleterianum, assembly GCA_027563865.1. Classification (NCBI taxonomy): domain Eukaryota; kingdom Viridiplantae; phylum Streptophyta; class Magnoliopsida; order Malpighiales; family Erythroxylaceae; genus Erythroxylum; species Erythroxylum pelleterianum. The sequence goes on from JAOQMR010113223.1 coordinate 4,700, forward strand.
AATTACAAAGATCGTTTTGCCAAGGATCGAGAAAATTTTATCAAAATCTTCAGCAGCTATCCAATCTTTAAAGAAAATGACACAATCAATGATGCAAAAATCAAATTATCCAGAATTGCTTTCCTCACTATTGGGATTAGCAATGTATTTATCCAAGTATTGATGAACCACCACAGCATATATTTGAATGGGAATTAATCAATCAATTTAATCTCCATTGCATTGAAGGAGTCTTCATCCAAGGAATTGGAATTACTACAAAATCCAATATCAAAGTCAACTACAAAGGCATCAATCAAGTCATGATTTCAACCTACAAATCTGCAATTACTCCTGATGCATTTCAGATAATCAAATAGTTTTTAGTTCCATTTATTACGATGAAAGGCATTTTTAATGATCTTTCAACCTCTTGGAAGTATGCAATTTGCCAGCAACTACGAGGATATCTTCAACACAAATGTAAATACTACCCCTCAACAACAAAGGCAGCATCAAAGACAAAGTAATTAGCCTCATGCAGGCCCTTTCTTTTGTAACATTATGTAAATTATTGTACGACTTTTTCTTTTTGCTTTTACCTCAGTTGCTTTTACTTAGGTAGATTCCTTTTCTTTTGTTAGATATTATTAGTCTTTTGCTTTTTTGCTTTAGACCTTGTCAGGCATCTTTTTCTCTTTACTTTTAATTTAGCATCTTTTACTTTGTTGGTCATACTTTCCGACTTTTCTCTTTCCACTAGCCTATATATGTAACTCTCGAGCTTCAGAGCTCTTCCATGAAATAAATTACAACTTCTCTTTTACCTTAAACACTCTCCTCTCTCTTGCTTGATATTAGCTTTTTGAGGAAACGTAAAAGGTATGAATTTACTTTGCTTATTTCATCAACATGTTTATTCAATTCAATCAGTTATTGATTCAATGTTTATTACCTTCTTTTCATTCAATTACCATTAGTCTCATTCATCTCATCTCAGTTAAGCATTTAAGAACTTGTAAAATATGACCTATTTCGATCAAAAAGCCGAACTTAAAGAATTAATCCAATATAGTTATTGGTTAAGAGATATTCAGGATAAACAATTAGCTGGATATCAAGAGCTTTTGAAACAAGCAGAAGTTAATTGCAATGCAAATAGACAATATGAATGTATCCAGATAATTGAGATTATAAATCAACTTCAATCTATCAATCATCAAAATAGAAAAGATTATATTAAACGAATAAATCAGCTTATAGATTAATTTGATTTTATTCTCTACTTTTCAGAAATGAGATCTTACTTCGAAAGGAAGAAGGACTTTAAAGAATTACTCAAGATTACCTATCAAAGAGAAGAAAATTATGAAAATATTCTTAGCCAATATCATGCATACAATAAGAAAGCTCATAGTTCCAAAGATGCAAGAAGATATAGAGATATGTTTAAGACATCGCAAATGATTCTATACATCAATCGGCTCAAAGTAATGAATATCCAACTTAGAAATGAAGAAATTAAAGAAATCAGTAAACTTATAGATTAAAATTGTAATCGATTTATGTTTTTAATCCGAAGAAATAAAATGTTTTTCTATTTTATTGCATCATCCATGATCCAAATTATTATTCTTACTTTGATTTATGTTCAACCCTTTATATGTATGCTTCTTATCAGTTCAGTATGTTTACATTCAGTCGAATTATTAGACTTTTTATATACATGCTCTATTTATGGTTTTACTTATATGCTTCGCAAATATTTATGGTGTAAATTCTTTAATCTTAATTTAAATACTACATACAATATATATTGTTTATATTAAATTCTTTCTAATGCCTATTTGTTCTATTTGTGATCAATTAATAGATTGCTCTATTTGTAATCAATTAATAGATCATATACAATATGTTGAACACTTAAAAAATCAATATTATGATGAATTCAAACATTTTGAAAATCGTTATAATTATCTTCAATTTACAATATCAAATCCTAAATCCATAGAACCTATAAAAGAAAGCTTAGACTTAGCACAAAATATGTATAATTGTTATACACAACAATTAAATCATTTTGAAAGAACATTACATAATCATAAAATAACCACTCCTTATCACCAACATGTGTAGCACCCCACTCTCGCAATGACCCGAACCCGATATCGACGGTGACATCCGAGTCCGTGCCCCGCTAAGGTGACGTGCTAAAACACTCAATCACTCGAAAATCAGTATATATATATATTTTTGAACCACAACACAATATGCGGAAGACCATAATCAAATAGGGCATAAGCCCTTTTCAATCATACAGTGGAATTTACGAAATTCCCATATGGCCAATTAGACCCTTTCATAATTACAAACACTTTAGTCATTTCAAAAAATAATTTTATACAAAAGTTGCGGAATATATAATTCAGTACAAAATTAAAGACATGCAATGCAGACGCGAACTGATCCCAACCTCTATTCCTCAATAAATGTTGTAGGTATACTCCCGTTGGCCTAACGGGGTATTCTCCTGAGTCCTGAGAAATATTTGCAAATTTGGGTGAGTTTTGCGAACTCAGTGAGTGACCATCATCGATGGCTCACCCAGTCACATAACAAATAATTCACATATTTATTTCACATTTCACATTCTGTACATTTAATCATTCATACTATGCATCATAACTCACATTTTTCATTATGCATATGCAGTGCACATGAGACTCTCTTTCATTTATTATTGTCGTTATAACCGAGTGCCTTTTTATTTGCTCATATCCCTTCGTGGATACCGAGCTGTAGCATATAACGTCCCATATCCCTTAGTGGATACTGGGTACAATCGCATTTGAGCCCGAGGCTTTAATCACACTCTAAGCTTTAAGCTCTTTATCCTGGCAACTCCGGTCATAACTTCCTTTATCTTTCATGCATTCATGCAATGGAATGCATCACTTACATTGCATGCACTTATTTGATCACATTCACTTATCATCGGACCACAGTCCGGCGTTCAACATAGAGTTCAGCAATCACTTATTAACTTACATGCAATGCACATTCTGAAAACACTTAATTCATCTTATTCACATACAATGAGCACTTCAATAATTCAGGTCAATCAACACAATCATCGGATCTTATGTCCGGAATCCAAACACAATCAATCACATTCATCATACAGAGATCAATGTATACAAAATTCATATAAAGCAAACAATGAAGTAAGATCATCTCGGTCTACTCACAGTACGCTCCAAAATAGCATTTGCCTGGAACGCCTGAATGCGGACACTTAACCTGCATAGTCCATTTAAGCAAAATGCCCATTTCACACTCATTAATAATTGTACATGTATAAGCATTCATTTAGTCACAATTAAATAAATGGACTATGTACAATGCATGCTCAATGACAATCCCAGGTATGTTCTAGAACACATTTTATGCTCTTTCCCACTTCAAAATTCATACATGTCTCATTAAGATTAGACTTACACTTCATTTGTAATTGATCATTCTAAAAGCTCCTACCAATCTTTACCCTTTTTATAAGTCTAGCTTATTCATAAGCTACACTTCAAGAACACTTGGTTACTCTATAACATAACTCAATTTCTTCTCATCTCTTTTCAATCTCACATGATCTCATAATATCCACTTCCCGTTCATAGCCTAGAAATTTGAACATATGTACACATTTAGGCACATTGCCCCTTTGCACAATAACCATAAATATTTTACCCACCTAGTTTACTTGCAAACTTCAAGTCAAAATTGTCTTTCCCTTTTGTTCTTGGGTAGGATTTCCTTGGTTTCCTAAAACAAACCAAATCTCATTTAATAGGAATCCACTTAAGAATCCCACAATGCTAAATCACAAAAATTGATTCTAGAACATTTAAACCCAAACAATTTCTAAACTCCATAAGCTAGAATCCTTCCAAAAATCCAAAAGGGTCAAAAAGATCTTACCTTTATTCTTCACCAAAAAGAGATCTTTAGCTCAAATGGAAGCTCTTTTCTTCCTCTTACTTTTTCTCTTCTTGAACATCTTCAAAATCTCTCTTGAAGGCTAAGGAAATTGAAACCCTAGCTTGTTTTCTCTTCTTTTCTCTCAAACCACCGACTTTCTTCCTATTTCTTACTTATTTTCAAATCACTGCTGCTTTGAAGTGAATCACACATTAATATAAGACTTAATAATAGTATGCAAATGCATAAGAAGGAGGGGTTGAATTATTTATTTTTTTCCGATAAGCCCCTTCGTAAACAAATTTGTTAAAAGAAACTTGTTCTTTTTCACAAGAACTACTGAAAATCAAAGTTGTAAAATATTTTCGAAAACTTGTGTAAAACTAGTAAGATCGAAAATTGAGAGTTAAGAGAGATTGAGAGTTGAGAGATGTTGACACAACGATTTTTATACTGGTTCACCCCAAACCGTGGGCTACGTCCAGTCCTCATATATCTTTCTGAGATTTCACTATCTCTCAAAAACTTTACAAGTATTCTTTATTTCCGAGCCTCTTCAGGTCTCTTACAGTCAGTATTCTTTCACACTTAGCCTCTTCAGGCTATCTGCACTACTTTCAATTGAAAGGTGTTTCGAGCTTGTTACAGTAAAAGATAACTCTAGATGTTTCGCACAATAATCTCTCTCAAAAATTGCTAAGCTCTTTTAAAATTGCTAACTTCAGTAACTTCTGCTATCTTCGACTTCGACTCATATTTATAGCCTTCGTCTTCAACTGCTTCTTGATTCTTATTTCTTGTTTCTTTCAAGAAACGGTTATTCAGTTGAATTCTGTAACTAACTCAAACTGATGCGTCATTTGATTATTCCGTCTGCTTTTTTTGCGTCTGTTTTCTTTCGTCTGCTTTTTGTGTCTGCTTTCTTTCGTCTGCTTTTTACATCTATTTTCTTTCGTCTGTTTTTTGCGTCTGTTTTCTTTCGTCTGTTTTTTTTGTGTTTGCTTTCTTTCGTCTACTTTTTACGTATGCTTTCTTTTTAGCTTCCGTCTGCTTTTCATTTAATCTTCCGTCTGCTTTTCATTTAAGCTTCCGTCTGCTTTCTTTTGCGTCTACTTTTTGCTTTGGCTTTCGTCTGCTTTTCATTTTAGCTTCATTATTTGTTTTTCATCAAAATCATTTCGTAAAGTCATTCTGACTTAACAATCTCCCTCTTTTTGATGATAACAAATACTCATATTAGTAAAATGAAAATCATATACAGATTATAAGCTTTCACCAAAATTTACACGGTAAGAACTTCAGAACTGTATCTTCTTGTGTTCTTCAATCTTGTGATCTTCTTTTCATTTTCCTCTCCCTATCTTTTCTTTTTATTTCTTCTCCTTTCTTTTCTCTTCTCCCCCTATTTGTTATTAATCAAAAAATGATTACGACCGATAGTGCTGCAATATCTCCCTCATCATTTCCTTTATCTCCTTGACTTCTTTGCGTAGTTGAACTATTTCAGCTTGTAAGTCAGTTGACGAGGCAAGTCGGTCATCATCCTTCTGTGGTTCTTCTCCAAAAGCAATTGTAGTGTTATATGCATCTGAAGATGGAACACACACTTTAATAATATCTAGGGTAGGAGGTTGTACGGATAGGTTGGGTTCAGGAAGATCTAAATCATCAGGAGTTGGTAGTCTTGGGACTTGTCTTCTCAGCAAGGGTATAACTTCTTCAATTGAAGTTGCATTAGACAGTGGCCTAATACACATAATGAACTTCACAAAGGACTCAATTATGCAACTAAAATCTCCAATCCTCATAGTTGTGTTCTTCCCTTTAGTAAGTGTTCCCCCCACTGGACAAGGTTTGTTGATCATAGAACAACTACCACTACTCCCTGGGTCTTCTGAGATGTGATGGGAAATAAAGGTTCCCATCATCTCCTATGCTGCATAGCATACTGTATCTATGCGTTGCACTTCTTCTTCAATTTGATCTACTGACAGATCATCTATCACCCCTTCTGGGTATAATTTCTACTTCCCCTTATCAACATTGCGTACAATGTGACACTTCGGTTGAATGTCAGGCACAACCTTTATCACGGTTTTCTCTGTGACTGGGAAAATAGTGTACGACTGTTTGGTCATCTGTGTAGGGTATGGTCTTGTTCCTTCATACTTCAAAGACCCATAGAAGCTCTTCTCGTCTTCATTCAACAGATGCATTGTACAGCTATTTACCAAAATAGGTTGAAAATGTACCTTCACTAACCTTCTTGGGGTTTCCTTGATTATTATCGAAGTACTCTTCTTCTTCACAGGTTGAACTTCTTCAGTCACTCTGATTCTCAAATCCTCTTTCCTCAGAAGTTGAGAGGTGTTAACCTGTACCAGACTGAGTTCTGTTGATTTCTCCTTTTGAACATCAGTAGGAAGAGCCTTCTTCTGACTAACTTTCTCAGCAATAAGAGAACTTTTCTTCTGACTGACTTTCTCCTTTCTCTTTGCTTCAATCAGTCTTGGAGTCTTTTAAGGTTGCGATTTCTGCTTCTCATACTCCAATTTTCTTTTACTCTGAGTCTCTTTAGCCAATTTGGCCGAATCTTCCTTCAAGATTGAGACTAGAGATCTCGTAGCCTTAGGTGCTCTCGATTCTGCGACAACTACTTGACTTAGCTCTCTAGATTTCTTCTCCTCCTGTTGTCGTAGGGTTCGAACTCTGGGTGATCTTCTCATTTGCTTCGGAATCTCACTCAGAAGTATTTCCCCTTTTCGCTTCAATGCACCTTCTTCATTGGTCCGTACCTGGCTACTTTCTCTTCGGGAAATCATCTTATATTTCTCAGATTCTTCTGATGATTTCTTTGCTTCTCGCATGGGCATTTTCTCACTAACTTGAGATTGAGAACTTTTTGTAGGAG
>JAOQMR010113249.1:0-11563 GCA_027563865.1 Erythroxylum pelleterianum
TGTGTTCAGTGAGATAACACCAGCTCATATGATTGAAGAACACACTCACTGTATCCGTCTCACTCTTTTCACTCAAGGTCTCTCCATACATTTCAGATAACTTCAATTTTTGGAGGAGATGTAGAGAAAAGTATTACAAATCCAATGGTTCAAGAACCAGGTCCTTTTGAGTTCTAGAGAAGAAGTTATGGCCAAAATACTCCAACACGTTCATGCCCTTACGTGAAATGTACATGTCTCAAAGCAAATGCCATAACTTTTTCTACAGATGTCAGATTGACTTCGTTTTTAGATCATTGGAAAGAAGACATCGAGATCTACAACTTTCGTGGAAACCTCAAAGGCTAATTCTATCGTCTTACTTCTGTATCATCTAACTTTTGCTTCTGTCTGCTTTTTATCGTCTTCTTTTCTATCGTCTACTTTCTATCGTCTACTTTTCTTCCGTCTACTTTCTATCGTCTACTTTTCTTTCATATACTTTCCATTATCTGCTTTTCTTCCGTCTACTTTCTATCTTCTGCTTTTCGTGTCTGGAACATAGCCACTTATAAGAATCATAACTTCTGACTCCGATATTTAAATTATTCATATAATATACCGTTAGAAAGATAAAAGAAAGATCTACAACTTTCCAGAAGGAATTTTTACCAAAATCTATTTATATCAATCCCAAATTTTCCCCTAAAGTCCGAAGATAAATTTCTCCTTCATACACCAAAATACTGCACCAAATTCTTAACTTCGTGTCCACTTTTGAGATTCTTAGATACAGAATTGAAATTTGATGTCTTCATACGAAATGTAGCCATATATCTCTAGTTTAATCCAAATTAAGAATCATCTCGTTTAGACGACTAGAGAAAACATTGTAGCTAAAAGACTGAAGCATACGCAGTCAATAATTTTTCAGATCACTACCAATCTTGTTTCTACATCTTTCCTTATCACAACTCATACCAAGATTATTCTTTCTACTCCTTCTACTCTTCATTTCCAATAAAATTACATTTAATATCGTTTATATCCAGAATTTGTCAATGAATGCATGTACCACTTTTTATATGAAAACATTCCATATTTATATGCATATATGCTAACATGATGCATGAACAAGAAAGTGCAGTGTCTTAATTTCCTTTTGAGCTCACATGTACCAAGATTTCGGGTCCTAACCCTTAATATGGGGACTGGATGTTACACATGGTGAACTCAAGCCATTGCTACATCTTCAAGAGGGTCGAAAGCCCTAGCCACGCATAACTTCGGAGATATCCATCATTGTTAAAATCCCGACGCTAACCATAGCTCCAGAGACTGACGGTGGAAGTGACGATAAAATGCCTGGCGATAATGGATGGTGATCAGATGTGAAGATGGTGGATGAAGGTGTCTCTGGTGGCTGCCGAATGTGAGTGACTGCTGATATGAATGTGTTCTGTGTATTTTTTTATGTGTAGCCGACTCTGTCTGTCTCCTTTCAGAATGAACTAATTCGGTAAATTAATAGATGAATGATGCAGGCCAGGTCAGTACAGTGAGAGAAATTCCCATTTAAAGTCTGGGTTTCTGCCTGCATATTGCGAAGAGGCAATTAATGGACGTCGCGACGTGCGACTCTTGCTTGCTCATCGCGACGTGTTGAATTGCTGACGTCGCGACATCCTGTTGCCTGTTAACGCACCGCGACTTGGAAATTGGGGTACATCGCGACGTGCTAGAATGCTCTACTGGATGCGCCACGACGTGCTGGAGGACTCACGACTTGTTGACTTTCTGATAAGTTGACTCCCTTGTGTTCTTACAATTAAATCACAGTTTGCAGCATCAATTGTCCTTGGAAAAATTATAATGCAATCAATATCAATTTGTAACAATTTCACTAACGAATTGTGAATAATATAAGCTCACTAATAGGAACTAATTTAAGCGCAAAAATCACAATTTTGGAGTCAAAAAGTGCATCAACAATTATTAAAGTGCAGCCAATTTATAACATAAACTTGGGCTCAATCAAATTCCCCCACACTTAGACCTTTGTACTCCTGGACAAAGTTTATAAGAGTCAAAAAGATATAAGAGTAAAAGAAAAATTCGCCCATGCTCAAAACAATAATAGGAGATTGACAGCAATCACTTCCTTAGGATTCAATCAAAGCAAATTGAAAGAGTGTTAATAAAACAAACACTAAAATAATTTTGATTCAAGAGATCGAAAAAAAGAGATGTCACTCAATGTAAAGTGTTTGCGCTCATCTTACTTGTGTTTTGGGGATATTTCACTCTCACTCTACTTAATCCATACTCTACCATAGGCTTGTTTCAGCTCTATTTCTCCACTACAAGAACTATCATTTAGAAAATCAAGAGGACTTTTCAGGGTTGTAATGTGCAGAAGGCTAAATGAATGGATGTAGTGAAAGGAAGAATAAAGTATGAACACATGCACTAAAATGGTGAATGGATGTCACAGTTAAACTAATAATCATAACACTCGTATATAATTGTTTCTTTTCAAGAATACTGTCTCTTTTGAGACACTGTCCCTTTTTGGGACACAAAATTTTTTTTTAGATTGACTTTTTGACTAATGACATCATATAAAAATGCATGCAAGTGTTCAAAAACAATAAGGCTCAACGGGCTAGCAAGGGATAAGTGTTTAAGGGACTGTTTTTGGGGAAAAAGGGTTAAAGAAAGAAACGCCTCTATCACGTCAACAAAATTCTAGTCCATCAAGCTTTGAGTCAGAATTGAAACAAGTTCTAGAGAGATATGAAATAAGCAGATGCACACAAAGATTGAAAAAAAATTAGGCTCAAATATCCTTCCAACAAGGGTATGATCTCAATGAACAATCTCAAGTCGCAAAAACTTAAAGTGCTACTTTGTTAGCATGCCTTTATCTACTTTGCGTTGAAAACATTGAAAGTTGAAATTAGCCAATACCGACTATCATTAAAAGAATGGAGGAAAGTTTCCTAAACTCACGCACCACTTTGAAACTCATAAAGTCTTTGAAGACAAAAGTTACAAAGAGCTAAGTGTGGAAAATGTTTGAATTGAGTGAAAAGAGTGAAGTAAAAATCATTCATGCACAAAGGTGACATCGCGACGTGTAACACCGAACGTCGCGACGTGTAACATTGTTGACGTCACGACATACGCACTAAAATTACTAGCCTCGTCACGACGTGAGATCTCTCGTCACGGCGAGGAACAGCAGAATGACAGAAAATTCCCAAGTTTGAAAATGGAACACAGAATGCAAAATTGGCTAACACATGCATAAACAAGATGTCAACAGGCATGCACAAAAATATAGATAGGGAAACAGCTCCCCCACACTTAAACAAGGCATTGTCCTCAATGAAAATATAGCAACGAAAGCAAGAAAATAACAAGGCACAAAGAGATAGAAGAGAAAATCGTGCATTGATCATTAATGGCAAACAATGCTAGTACAAAAATGATTAAGGATCCAAAGATCTAACTAAAGAAAAATACAATCAAAAGAAAAATACAAGAAAACAAAACAGACAACACGTCAATGCTAGACCATGGGATCATCTGTAGTGGGATCCAGAGGAGCAGCTGCAGATGCGCGAGGGCCGGCTGAGGAATCAGGGGCTGCCGGGGGAAGAGGAAACTGGAGGTGAACTGCAATCAAAGCGTAAATCTGCAGGTGGAACTAGCGGTCAGCGGCTAGCTGGGCCTCAATGCACCAAATGTCCTTGTGAAGCAGTGTCACTTGATGGTTGAGGTTCTAGGAGGTTGAAGAAGGAGGAGGAACATCCTAGCAAGGCAACGCCTCGGAATGGGGAGCAACAATGGGTGGGGAAGGAAGGGGCGGGGAAGCTCTAGGAGGCGGAGAGGGAGGGGTTAGAGGAGATGTAGGGGGATGGGGAGGAGAAGGTGGAGGAGGGGGTTGAAGGTGGCAAGGGGTGCGGAGACGGATGTATTTGAATGAAAAAGTTAGCTCGAAGGTGGTGTCGGACGGGTGTTCCGGGACCCGATAGGCCCGAAACACATCGGTGATCAAATGGGGAAAGATGATATAGTGGGTGAGGTTGGAGGTGAGGACGGACTGGCGAAGGGCAGAGGTGATGGCATAGGCAATGTCGATCGGACGACCGACCATAAGAAGGTAAATGTACAGAGCCTACTTCTTGGGGTCGAAGGTGAGGTGGGTGGTAGGAAGAATGTTGTTGCATATAAGATGGAGCTAAGAACGGGCCTCAGGGTGAAGATCAGCTCAGCGAATATATCGTTGGGAGCCCTTGGGTTGATACCATTCGGTACCCTTGGGACAGAGGGTACGAAGAACATCATCCCAGGGGTAGTCATTAATTAGAGTGGCATAGTGACAACTACGAGTTGGAGGAAGGTTAAAGTGCTCACGGATGGCAACGGTGATAAAGGCGCGAGGAATGGTGACACTGTGGAAATTAATGCCGAAGGTGCCGAAGTGACAAGCCTGGGCATAGAAGTGACAGACAAATGTGGCATTTCCAGGGGTCCTAGGTTGTAAAGGGGTTGTTATGCGGAGTGAGAGGGAAGGGTCGTTCCTTGAGTAATGCCCTGGCCTCGATTTTTGTGACCAGGTCAGTATACTCCGAATCGACCGTAGGAGAGGAAGATTGGGTTCGTGAAACAGGATGATGGGAAGAATGGGAAGGTTGTGGTGAAGGAGAGTGAGAGTGTTCTGAGGAAAAATCTAAAGAGTCGGAAGGGGTGGCGGGGTGTGGTGAGGGGGAACGGTCGGAGTTTACAATTTTTAGTAATGCATTTGTATTTCTTTTACATCAAAAAGTAGGAGTTTACAATTTTCAACTTCCAAAAGAACAAAAGAACAAAAACGCAAAATGGAGTGATGCCTTGGCACTCATCTCGATCATTCGCTAACTTGCTCAACACCTGTGGGTGGGAAGGTAAGGGGTGAGCTTAACGCGCGTGGGTAACAAGTTTATATTCGATAATAAGCAAAAACCATTGAATTATTCACAATTATAGCAAATTTTCATAAAAACCTATAAAACATGGATTTTTCAACTTTGTCAAACCAAATCACAATTTTGCATAAATCAAGCAACTTCAAACTTGTCAACACATGTAAACACATAGATACCATACAAATGGCTTGGCAAGTCCTTAAACAAGATTTTAAGCAAGGAAATCAAGGTGGGTTATATTTTTATACTTGTGTTAATAAGTCATAAATGACTTTTTCCAGCTACCTTTTAAATGAGTTTTTATTGTGCTTTAAATGCTTAAGAATTGCCCTATGTTTATTGTTGTGTGAGAACTTTGGAAATAAATTTAAATTGCCTTGAAATTGTTATAATGGTTGCTTTTGATTGAATTGAACAAACATGGCTTTTATGCTTGATTTGGGAATGTGATGGTTGAATTATGAAGCATGCCATGTTCATGAAAAACAAGCTTTCAAAATGTGCGATTTGGGCAAAATACTTTTTAAAGGCATGAATTACATGTTATGTGGGTTTGGTATAGTCCATCCAAGAAATTGTCACATGCACGTTGATCAAGTCAAGGCTTCTCCCGCCTGCCCGCTAGTAGCACGGAGCTCCTTTTAGGACTCTCTCAAGTTTACGACTACACAAGGCCATTTTATGAAATTGTTAGATGGATGGTCAATCTGAGAGGACCATTTGGATATTTGAAGGAATGCTCAGGGCATGTGTGATGGACTTCAAAGGAGCTTGGGATGAACATTTGCCACTGGTCGAATTTGCTTATAATATTTCGTACCATTCAAGCATCCAGATGGATCCTTATTAAGCACTGTATGGACGAAGATGTAGGACTCCGATATGCTGGGATAAAGAAGGAGAAAGGAAACTGATAGGACCAGAATTACTTCAGATGACAGTGGACAAGGTTAATTTGATTAAGCAACGGCTTAAGGAATCTCATGATAGAATGAAGAGCTACGCTGATGCACACCGGAAGGAGATGGAATATGAAGTCGGTGAGAAATTATTTCTTAAGACGTCTCCATGGAATGGAGTCATGAGGTTTGGCTAGAAAGGCAAGTTAAGTCCAAGATATGTGGGCCCATAACCCACAGGTCCCAGGATCGAAACCTGGCTCTGATACCACAACCGTTGGACTCCGAAAACGGGGTCCAACACAAAGCATTCAAATAGCAACAAAAACACATTTAAAAGTAGTTGAAATCATTTATTTCTATTTCTTGGAAGAGACATTTATGGCTTATTAGTTAATTATAAAAATGCAACCCACCTTGAATTTCTTGCTTATAAGTTGCTCAAATGTGCCTCTCCCCTTGCTCCTCTTGTCTTTCTTGGTTCCCTTTTCATAGACAAAAAATCCCAAGTTCAAATGGGTTGCAAAAATTAAAGATCCAAAAAGTAAATTTACTAAAATTGATCCTAGAGTACCCAAACCCATGTATTTCCTAAGCTTCATGAACCAAAATCTTTCCATAAATCCAAAGATTAAAAATGACCTTACCTTGATTTTTACCAAAGGAAGAGATCTTTGGCTCAAATGGAAGCTCTTCTCTTCATCTACCTTTCTCACTTCTTGAACAACTTCAAAATATCTCTTAAAGTCTAAGAAAGTCGAAGCCTTAGCTCAACTCTCTCTTCTTTTCTCTCAACCAGCAAAACCTCTCTTCTTTCTCTCTTAGATTTTGTTATTTCAATTCCTTCTTTTCCATTTTCTTTTTCCCCCTCTTTAGGATGAAAAACATACTTCTTTGTTCCCTTTTTACCCTTAATGATTGATAAAAGTCCACCTTATTTTTCCTTTAATACCTTAAGGTTTTTAAGCTTAAGTAAGCTACCCAAAATACCCTTTTTATGCATTCCTACTACTTTTACTTTAACCAACCCATGAAACAATTCCTACCAACATAGACATAAACAAAATTAACTTCCAAAAATCACCTATTCAAACCTCATAATAGTATTGATACACTCATATCTTCATATATGTTTAGGACTTAATTCAGAGTCATTTACATTCATTTTATGTTCATCTATGGCTGCTTTTATCATGTTTTAGCTTTATTCGTGGTTCGTTGACGTAAAATTCATAAATGAAACAAATAGACTTGAATTGCACTGTTTTTGAGTTTCTGGTAGATTTAACCTCTAGTCATTGTGGGATTTTTATCTCGAGATTAGTTTAGCCAAAAGTTCTGAAATTTCATACTTAAATTCTTGACTCATTGATGGATTTTTTGGGACTAAATGCACATTTTTTAGAGCTGGGATTCAGGAGAAATAAATTCCCAAAATCTGAATCAGATTTTGGAGCACCAAAATGACTTGTCGACGATGTTTTGATCATAACTTTTGACTCAAATGGAGAAATCCCATGATTCAAGTCTCATATTGATGCTAACTCAAAGACGAAGATATTGATAAAACTTTAGCTCCTAATTTGTCACTATTTAACTTTTATACACTTTCGAAATTGACCTTAAAAAACCCATTCCAACCAGCCCATGTACAGGTCACTTTGCACTCCAAAAATAGCCCCCACTTCATGCCGTTACCCGACACTTGCCTATAGCTTCCAACACCAACAAACGATAGCCTCCAATACCAACAAAGTAGACTCTATTTTATTCACACTAGTAGCCTTCGATGAAGCTTAAAAAAGAAGCAGCCTTTTTCAAAGTCCAACAAGCATGCTCCATTCATGCACAAAGGAAATAACGCAAACATAAGCTCTATCCTTGACTTTCTAGCAACAAACTAACCCCCACATTGAAAAGAGAGCCCACACGCCCATCAGCCAAAAAAAACATCTACATAATTCATTCACGCAACTCACAATTTAGCCTTCACTTTCCACTCATCAAAAACCATCATTTTTTCTCTCCATTTTCAAGCACCAAGCCACATTCCACGCATAGATAACAACGCCACTCCTCCCATTAAAGCAAGGACCATTCCTTAACTCTCCATCACGCAACACCCACACACAGCAACACCGTAATATCACTCTAGCTTGCCTTGATGCCCAGAAACGCAAGCAATCCCTTCACAAAATCAGCCTCTATTTACTCAAGGGCGCATCTTCCATTAAGAAAAGCAACTATGCCAAAGAAGGTGGGAAAAAACGCAGCCTCCACTAACAAAACTTGGACACCTCCACTCACTCATGCAGCAGCCTTCATCACCATTCATCAACATAGCAACTTCCAGCATGCACACAACCAGCTTACCCTCACAAAATCGCAACCAAGCACAAGAGACATAGCTTCCACTCTCACGCAGCTAGCTTGAGAACCGTGCTCTTCACTTTTGTTTGATTCCTTTATGAGTTCATTTAAGATTCTTGCTTGTGGATTTTTTGGCTTGATGATTTATGGCTAGAACTTTAATTTCTCTTCGAAATTTGAAATTTTTGATGACTCTTTAATATTAAATTTTGCTAGAATTCATGACTGAATATTCATATGCTTGTTGATTTTTCCTTGGATTTATTTGTTATTCCTTTGGACTATTGGAAAGTGCCTTGGTATAAATTTGCCTTTGAAAAAAGGGATTTTTTGCTAGAAGATTAAAGGAAATTTCGACTAGGATTTTCTTATGAGTTGGGAGACCCAAGAAACTTAGAAGATGAAAATTGAAGGTTTGGGACTTAAGAAACTCTAGAGAAAACTTAAGTAAGGATTACTAAATGACGTCTAGAGTGGATAAATTAATTCATCTTTGAGAAAAGGGGATTAATTACTCTTAAATTCACCTACAAGATTAGGATATTTCAATTGCGGAGGATAACTAATTCAATATTAAGGTTGACAAAAATTTGATTCCCTAAGATAGTAATTTCCCGTTGAAGTTAATATCTTTAATTACTTAATTGTTGCATTCTTTTCTTAATTACTTATTGCATATATTTGTCATATTAATAGTTATTTTGGTCGCATTAAATTGGGTAGTTGTTTAGAAATTTATTTAAGTTAAAAAAATCTTTACATTGCTTTTAATTTCCTAAAATTTCACTCAACTTGATTTCAAATATCATTAGCTAGCGTATAATTGAATTTTCTCATAATCCCTGTGAATACGACTCGGTTCTTTCCGATTTATTACTCACTTCAATAACCGTGCACTTGCAATTCACAAACAATTATCAGTGATTTGCCTACTAGGCATAAAATTGCATTGATTTACCTTTACTAGGTAATCCAGGTGGTGTTTCAATCTATTCAAGATAACTTTTTATATAATCTAATAAAGGACGGAGTAGAAGCTAATTGGTCTAAATTGAGTAATATTATGTGGGGAAGGGACTTTGGGGATCAAGACCAAAATGGTGTGATTAAGATCTTTGTCCCATCATTCTAGACGGAACATTTCTTGAATGTACTCCACCATTTTTGGACCTATCTTTCCCCACTTCTTTTGAAAAAATAATGCATTGAAACCATCTATCCCATGAGTTTTATTAGGATTCATATCGAAGACTGCATTTTTAATGTCCAACTTATGAACGATTAGGGATAGCAGTTGAAGTCTATCCCCCAAGAGTGCAGGGAAAGCTTCGGAGAGCGGGAAATGGTGGGCAGTTCTATCTTCATTCGTATATAGTTGGACGAAGAAAGTCTTGGCTACAAGGCCCATTTTCTGTGGGTCAGAAATTAGAGTTCTAGTGGGGTCAATGAGTCGCTCATTCAGCAGTTTTTTTCTTCGAGATAGTGTGAGGGTGTGGTAATATTTCATATTCCGATCGCCTTGTGAGATCCAATCACACCTGACTTTCTGATGCCAATGAATTTCCTCCTCACACAAGACCATCAAAAGTTTCCCACTCAGCTCATCCTCCAATACTAAAAGAGAATCCAACTGGCCACCTTCAATGGCCGGCTAAAGGCCCTCCAATCTTGCTAGCAATCTTTTTTTCCAATAGAAAATACTTCCAAATTTTGATTTATTCCAATTTGTGGGACGGGTGGAAATTTTGGCTAAGGACTGGCTCATTGTGTCCGCCTCTGGTAACCAATGCTTCTCTACTACATCCGTAAAATCCGAATGTGTAAGCCAAGAATTTTGGAATCGAAACTTCTGGGAGCCTATCAGTCTTGTAGAAGGACTTTGTATATGGAGCAACATGGGTCGATGATCAGATCCAATAAAAGGAAGGTGATAATTCACCGTTTGAGGGTAAGTTTGTAGCGAAGCCGTCGAAACAAAGACTCTGTCCAGTTGGGCTTGGACCACTCCACGGCGCCATGTAAACTTGGATCAGGCCGCTCCCGTGCCCCTAATCTTGAAACTGTTTCACCTTGCGGATTGGGCTCCACCCCGTTTGTCCAAAAGTTCCAGTTTAGCATTAAATTCTCCTCCTACGAGCCAGGGCCTTTATTGAGAGAGACCAATCTAGTGAAGAAGTGGCCGGAGAAGATTTTGATACGAACTTAATTTCAAGTCAAAAGCAGAAGAACAGAAGGTAAGAATCTAAACCGATCAGTTGACGTCCTTCTATAAAAGGGCACATTTCGTTTCTCTGTCTACAGCCACGTCTCTCAAACTTTTTTTCCCTTTGAATATGATTAATAATGATCATAATAAATAATTATTAATCTATATTATTGTTACTTGTTTTTATTTTTTGAAAGTTGTGTTAAAACTAATTGATAACAATTATATACCTAATGTCAGATTTATCCAAAACAAACTTCTAATACACTGCAAATCCTAAACTTATTAGATGGTATCCTCAAGTCATGGGTTACAATCCTAAGGACTCCTCAAAATCAAGAACAAAAACGTTAATAGTATTCACATAAAAAGGAAAGTTTACACTACAACAAAACAAGGCATTTTGCCACACAAGAGAAGAGTACAAATCTTTGGAATTGCATAATATAAAATGCAGAATTTTCATACCAGATCCACTACTTCTGAGTTGAAATATATGAGGGCACTCAATTTACTTCACAATTTTTCCTCTACAATCCTTAAGAGGGTCAGTCTTTAGTTCTGCAAAAGCACCAACTGATCATGAGCTATAGTAATGAAACAAACATTACAAAATATTTTAATCTCAAGAAGGAAACTACCAATGGATAGACAGATAACAAAATATAGCAACAACAATGATATTGCCACTGCATACAATAATAAACAAGTATAAATATGAACAAAAGATAATGTGGTCTACAATTATATCAAAGTATAAAAAGTGAAGTTCAGAAGTTAACAAGCTTCTTGCATTAAACCAGTCATTTTTATGTCAGCTCATCTTCATTATTATGAATCCAACTTTTATTAATTTTCATTCCATTATATCATATTCTTGCTCTTACAATTTTAATCATAACACAACATTTTTCGTATTCTTATTTTTACGTTGTATTTATCTATTTTTGTGTTTAAGTTTCTTCTTTAATTGTTTACTTATACATAGTTGATTTGATCTATCAAAACTTATGCAAAGGTGATATCCTTATCTATAAACTTGGTTTTGCAAAAGTTATCTATTTTATAAGTGTAAGTAATAAAAGAATTTTCTAAAGGCCAACTACTATAAGCTTCAATATTCTCCAAAAATTGAT
>JAOQMR010113283.1:0-11559 GCA_027563865.1 Erythroxylum pelleterianum
TCGATGTAAGGAACCAATTTTAAGCACTAAATCATTAATTAGGAGTCAACGAGTGCATAACAATTAAGAAAATGAGGCCAATTAACAAGATAAACTTGGGTTCAATCACCGCGTCACATTTTGTGTAAGTATGTCTAAGAGATACAAATTATATCTGAGAATGTGTTACCAACACAGGAAGTTAAGTTTGCAAATAAATTGAAATGTGTGGAGAAATTGGTATGAATGAGCAGACATTAGAATAAGTCAACGTGAAATATGAGGAAATCTAAAGAATGGAGAAAATTATTCGAGAAAGATAAGTCAATTGGGAATTTGAAAATACCATGAGATAATATTACCTCATCGAGAAACTAGTGACTTAAGGAATTACGAAAACTAATCAAGGGCATATGAAGTTTTGGCAATATTTGTTTGAATTAACAAATGCCCCCGGTAATATTATGATATTGAAAATTAAAGAGACCCAAAAAGAGTTGAAGTACGAATGAAGTGAGAAATTCCAAGGAAATTATAAGAGATTTGGAGTTCTTTAGAACTAGCTATATGTTGGACACTACCAGAAGTTGTTGAGGAGCTTTTAATGATCTTAACCTTTGACAAAAATGTCTGAGGAAAAAATGCGTAAATCGTATGGACTATTAATTGTAAAGAGAATTTTTAGGGATTATAACACCAATGATAATAATAGCATTGGGAGTTGGAGATTATATAGTATACAATGATGTTTCACACAAGAGATTATGATGCGATCTAATGCAGCAAAATGAAGTGAGTTTCTATACATAGAGACAATTAAGCCTCATGAGTTGATTATTTAATATATAAGTTAAAACTTGCTGCAATAGTAATTGCTTTGAAAGCTTGGAGACAGTATAGGTACAGAAACATTTTGGATATATTTATATATATGAATATACAGATCAGTAAAGATTGAGGTAATTATGGAGTTTGAAAGGAATGTACAAATGAGTACTATACTGGTAAAGGTAGTGTGTAATCTGATACATTGAACAAATAATTCTATAACGAAATAGTACAAATTCATATATTAAGGTTGCCAAACCTAGTGCAATGAAGAGCACAGAATGTCGAGTTAAATTTTAGGCGATTCAAAGTACTATTAGCTATTGAAATTTAATAACAGTTTCACATGAAAAAATTAACAAAGCCCAAAGCCTAAGGATTCAAGATTGTGAATCTTATAGAGGAATTGAAAATGAATATGAATTTTTGAGTTTGAATTGAAAGAACGATATTTTGTGATTGAAATAAGAAGTATGTGTACCCTATAAAGATGATTGAGCAAAGAGATTGTTAGAGAAGCACAAATAACAACCTATGATATACATCCGTAGGAATACACCAAAATATCATTTAATGGCTAAGGATGTAGAAGTAAGTGATTACATGTATAAGTTGGTAACAATCTTAACTGTTGGAGATATGCTTAAAACTTATATTTTGGAGTTCATAGGAACATGAAATCAATGTATAGTTCTAAATGACTTTAAGCATAACAATAATTATCTTAGTGATATCGTTAGAATATTGTATGAGGCATAATACGACAAAAAGAGTCGTTCGCCCTTACACTAAATGAAAAGGGCCTAAAAATAGTTGAAGGCTAGAATTGATTCAAGATATTTTTGATAAGTGAAACAGATTTGTAATAGAAATTAAGTGATTTAAGTGTAGTGAGATGGGTTATAGTAAGATGGATATAAGAGTTAAGTGTGTTACTATAAAGAGACCTGAAATATCAAATGAAAGATGAAACGTCTCTGAGAGTATCACCTTGCCAAGGTGTACTTAGATTGAGTAAAACGTGTGTTCAAATTAGAAAAAAGGATAAACTAAGCTCGAATGTTATTGGTCCACATGAAGTTATTGATGATTTGTATTATCAATAAAGATGCCTCAATTTATATTGTGTGATATGTGAATATGCTAAGAGATAATAATAAGATCTGACAAAGATGTATTGTCAACTTGCGAAGTAGAAAATTTCAAGTAACTTGAATTATATTTAGGAAACTGTTAAGATAATGTGATACTTGAAGAAATTATTAGAGGAAGGATTAATTCCAGTGATTATGGTCAATTAGAAGAAATTATTCAAGTGATGAAGATAAATGGGAAATGGAGGAGCAATTGAAGAATCAATACCCCTGCCTTCTTGATCAAATAGATAAGAATTTCGAGGACAAAATTTATTAAGAAGGGGAGAAATGTAACATATCGTTATCATATTAAGAGTTAGAACCCAAACATATGGTACATGTGAGAATAGTGAAAGATTAAGAAACGCATTTTTCATGAACATGCATATTGTTGGCATACACACATGTGAATATGAATTTTTGCACACCTTAAAATGACTGCACATGCATTCAATGACAATTGCTGGGCATAATTGATTTATATATGTGACATGTGATTCTTATTGAGAATTATGAATTAATTGTATTAAAAATTGATGTGGAGAATGTATGTATTGATTTAGAAATTTCGGTTAATTTTGGGAGAAATTTCCAAAAATATTGAGTATTACTGTACTAGGAAAAATGCCAAGAGGCAAGTAAATTGATGGAATGATATAGAAATTGGTTAAATGGTATTGGAGAAATTTATAGATGACTTTAGAATTTGTGAGAAAATGACTTTGTAGATTTAGAGACAATTGAAATAAAAAGATGGGGCTTATGAGACTAGTTCAATAAGAACTAGTTAGTTGGGAAACTAGCTAAGAACTATAAAAATTGGATAAGTGTCCAAATCTAAAGTCATGTTTTTCTTAGCTTTGAAAGATCAAGTACAATACTTTTGTCTTTATCTTCTTTATAGCTTTGTTTTCTTCACATTTCTTCATTTACACATAGTTTTTCTTCAAATCTCCATCAGAGTTAAATTTTGTTATCTTCTATTTTTTTCTACTCCCACCCTCGGTTTTCTTTCTTTTGTCTCAAGAAAAACTTAAACTTGTTAACCTCTACAAAGGTGTATATTGGTGTATGAGAGTTAGGGTTTTTCGAGATTTTGAAGATGTTAGAGCTTTAAACAAGCAAGCTTGTTATGATTCTTTATTTCTGTATAAGATGAAGCTTGCATCACGTCAGCTCACTTTTAAATGGTTAGGAAATAGTGATATACATATTAGCTGAAAATTGAATGAGGAAATTTTAGGTATGTTGTATGTGTTATGTTTGTATATTCGATGATTAATATGTTAAAAGATATATTTGTGATATAGAGATGAGTTAAGATGAAATGGAAAAGTTGACGGAACTGAATGGGTGTAGTGGAAAATATGTATAACTAGGTGCAAAAACATTTTAAAGAAAACATAAATGAAGGCTTTGTTTCCCTTCGCTGAGAATGTATGCATATACATAAATATGTGACAGTTTTCAAAGATGAGCAAAAGAATGAATTTAGAGTTGGAAAATAGTTGTAAATCTTTCTTTTAGCTATTTATTGATATAAAGTTTGAAATTTTTGGAGTTCTGGATTGAAATTTATGGAGATTTGAAGAGAGGGAGTGCGGCTGGGAAAGCTACTATCATCCAAACAATTGCAGACGAGTGCAGATAATCATGACTTTGAAGGTTGGAGGCTGACGAACATCCTTCAGTATTTTGTCTATATCTCCTTCGTCCGACCTCTAAATGACATGAAACTTGAACCAGTGGACTCGTAACACATTGCTCTACCTCTCCAACAAAAATCATAGCAATCTAAAATCAATTGATAGATATCGAGTGTAAAATTTTGGACAGTGTGACTGAGTTTGTTTACAAATAGTCTAGCATTTTTGTCCTTATCTGTAACACCCGAAAGCCTTTTGCAAACTGAAGAGTCTTCCTTCTTTCGACCGTAAATTCTTCTCTAGACCTCCAAATGACTTGATTCTTAAACCAATAGGTTCCTAACACATTATTTTACCTCTCCATAAAAATTGACAGCATTCTGAATTGATTTGGAAAAGATTGATTAAACGAAGGCGAGGGAACCTGTTGGAATAGTATGAACTGGTAAGATTTCACTAAACATGCTTGGGTATTTCGTTTATATCTTGATCTGTATATTTCTAAATGAGATGATTCTTGAATTGTAGTACACTAGAATTATAGGTGTACAAATTTTATGCGGAGGTCAAATCTTAATTCTATCTCTAAAAATATCAATTTTCTGAATAGAAGCCAAGTACAAAATACTGTCTCAGTTTAAGAACAATCCAAATTATTTGGAGTATAACTCTGGGGGTACTAAATCAAAGTGAATGATATTAGTGTCATTATAAACTTAAGACAATGGGGAACACTTTCCTAGAGAAATTGTTACCAAATTACTTCATTTTACTAATTATAATGTTTATGGAAAATAGACCTGAAGGTTTGGATTTTTGAGAGATGTTGTAAGAAAGAATGAGAGTTTAGATATTGTATGAACATATAATGTTAAAATACCATTAGTGAATGAATGTTTGGTATTAAAGTACCAAAGACAAATGTATAATGGAAATGGATAGGTTCATATGGTTGTATTTGTGTTTTAAATGAAATGAGTAATGGGTATTAAACAAAAGTGAATGAGAATTGGATACTATGAGAGCTAATAATGCAAAAAATGAAATAACGAGTAATTAAATTATGAATTTTGATTCTAATAGTTTTATTGAGGTGTAAACCTAAGTACAACTTATACTTAGGTGAGGTTTGAAATATGATTGATAATGTGTCAAGAATAATGGAAAGATACATGGGATTGTCATTGAGCATGCATTGTACATATTCCATATTTGTGCATAAACGAATACTTATAATTGTTCAATTATTAATATGTGTGCAACATGTGTATTGCATAATTTTGGATGTGCAGGATAAATGTCCGCATTCAGACATTTCCAAAATTAGAAGCAAATGCTAATCTGGAGTGTACTGTGAGTAGATCTAGATGATCTTACTTTATTATTTGTTTGTTTATATTATGAATTTTGTGATTATGAATGAGATGAGAATGTGAATTTTCTGATTCCGGACAATGAATGTCTGAGGATTTTGCTAAACGTGAAGATAGCGAAGTGCTACTTGTGTGCGAATTTGACCAAGTAAGTGATACATGATTTGATTATTAAACTTCCACATATGAGAGAAAAGTGATTCTCAATTTTGATGTTGAATGCCGGACTAAGGTCTGATGATAAGTGAAAGTGAATAACTGATTATATATGATTGATGCATTTCATTACATGAATGCATTAAAGATAAAGACAGTTGTGACCGGAGTAGCCACCAAAAAAGAGCCTAAAGCTTATACTGTGAAAAAGAGCTTAGAGCTCAGAAAGTGATTAAGAGCCAAAGGCTCACTATGTAAAATGAACCTGGTATCTCCAACAGTTACGGGATAGTTATTACTGAGCCCGGTATCCACAGTGGATACAGGACAGTTATAGGCACTCAATCACAACAAAGGAATAGCTGAAAGTAAGTCTCATGAGCACTGCGTATTCGTATGATTTGCATGGTTTAAATCATTTGAATGATTGTTGAATGTGATATGTGTTGTGTGATTGAGTAAGCCATTAAGGATGGTCACTCACTGAGTTCGCAAAACTCACCTAAAATTTGCAATTATTTTTTAGGCTCTAAAGAGTACCCTGTTAGACAAACGGGAGTATACCCACTGCATTCAAGTAAGAGATAGAGGTCGGGATCAGTTCTCCTCTACATAATTATTTTCATTAATTTTTGTATGAAAGAATGTATTCTGAAATTTTTGTATCATGTGTATTGATCAATTCTATTTTGTAATAACTTTCCAAAATGGAAAGGTTTGTAAATGAAATTAATCTTGGGTGTAATTATTTTAAATGCGATTGAAAAAATTTATGAATAAAACGGGTCCGATTTGATTATTGATTTTCTGCAAAAGTGTGCATTGCTTTATAATGTTAGGAAAAAAATTTGTAATAAGATTTTACTAACTGAATGTGCTAGCTTGCCACCCTCGCTGGGCACGAACCCGGATATCACTCAGGATGTCGGGTACGTGTCTTGCGAGAGTGGGGTGTTACAATTTGGACCTTCAACATCCAAGTCAACAATCCTTATGATCCAGTCCATATCTTCACATACGGAATGTATATCTGGTCCTCTTGTTCATTATTTTAAATCTAACGGAGATCCAGTCTATATTATTCATCATCATGGACATTTTGTATGGGACGTCGACCCATCTATGTACGAACCATACTATGAGATTTGTCTCAATCCTGAGTCAAACAGTGATGATGATGATCCAAGATATCAAAGGAGAAGGAAGAAGAAACAACCTATATCTCAGTGCAAACCTTCTCAACAATATCATCCTCTTGGTGATGATCCAGACCCAAGTCTTTAAGGGAGATGCTCAGGTCATCTACATATAGATCTACTGAAGGATCTAGCAGATCTAAGCCAGCAATTCCTATTGTGACTCTGACTCCTATACCCTGTATGATGGCAAAGCCATACGAGGGAGATTTTCCCACTATGACTAGGAGTACTGACAAATCACAACAGGATGTTTATAACCTTTACATCCGAGCCACAAGAATTGCTTCATAAGGAACATTTGTGTCTGTTCCATCTGATGAAGTTATCAACTAGCAAACATCAAATGCAGTAGCACAGAACAATGTTCTGAGAAGAATTGATTCTAAGCTGGATGGAATCAGTCAATAAAACCAAGTTACTCATATGAAAGTCGTGCAGTTTCTAAATAGATAGAACAGATGTATCAATCGTATAAAGATCAGATTTAGCTTCTTGATGCTGAACTTTCATAATACATCTCATCCCATTACATGGGGCTTGACTTCTACTTTAGAGTTCGTAAGATAAAAAAGATATAAGGAATTGTGCAACAAATGGAAGCTGATATGCATGCAGCTCATACCAAAATGATATATGGTGCATCCTCTTCGAATTTTCCAAATTCTCAGCCAACATATCCATCTCCTATGTATCAGAAGTATCCAGAAGACGCTGACTACTCAAAGATATTCAAATTTAATTATTCTTTGATTAGACAGTATATACATCCTCAGACATCCTAGGCAAAAATCTGACCACTTGCCTAAA
Source organism: Erythroxylum pelleterianum (assembly GCA_027563865.1). Taxonomy (NCBI): domain Eukaryota; kingdom Viridiplantae; phylum Streptophyta; class Magnoliopsida; order Malpighiales; family Erythroxylaceae; genus Erythroxylum; species Erythroxylum pelleterianum. The sequence continues at coordinate 7,125 of JAOQMR010113283.1, forward strand.
CAACGAGTTTTTGATTCTTCAAAGGTTCATAAGCCATCAACCTCATATCAACCTTTTAAACCAACACAATAGTGGAGCAAACCAATACAGATACGTATACCTCTAGAGTCTCCACCAAAAGTTCAACCTTCCACTTTTTCTCTTGGTAAGGACAAAGCCAAACAGACAGAGTTCCTTGCAACTCTAACCACCAAATCTCTTACAGAAAATTCGAGTTCTCAGTCAGAACCATCTGATTCAATCTTTGTACAAACATCTGAAGTCTCTGCAACTTCATCTAAACTAGTCTCTAAGTTACTAGTTTTCGAGTCATCATCTGAAACTATTTCAGAACCATCATCTAACGATTCAACACACTTTGTTGATCTTTCAAAATTATCTAATGTTCTAATGACGATGCCTCAATATACTGAAGCTGAACTAGAAATAAGTGAAGCAGAATCCACAGGTACTGAGCCTTTCAGACCTAAACCAGCACCACGTGCTACACACACTAAACCTATGCAGCCTAATATAAGTCAGTCTACAACAACCAAGCCTATTTTAGGACCTTGGTTTACTTTCGATGATCTACCCCCAAAGAAATGGAGGGAGAGAATTCCTGAATTTGGTGTATAGATTGATCTTAAAATGACCAGACGAAATTATCACTTGCTAAATATTTTGTCTGAATTCACATCTCGTTTCACTGGTACTTCGTGAGAATGGTGTCAAAGTATTAATGACTTTCAACGACTTCAGTACATACAAATATCAACTGCTAGAGAATTACTTGGAATAATTCATAAAGAATTTATTGGTGACTTCTAGTTGATTGACAAACAAATATGTCAGAAGTACTTTGCTTTGAAATGTTGTTCTCATGATAAGAATGATATCCAAAAGCATTACAAACGCACTACGGAAAGGTACTATCTGTTGAATGGATGGAATGATGTTAATCTTAGATATATTTTTATATCATCCCTTCCAGATGAGTTATAGCCAAAATTACAAAGGACTATAGTTTCTCTACAATGAGATAAGTCAACCATATCTCTTGGAGAAATCTATCAGCTTGCATTAGCTTCTCTTGATAAGTTATGTGATTAGTATACCTTGTTCAAGAACATCCGTAAAGGCGGTCCAATTCTCAAGCAGGCTTGTAAGAAGCCTTATCTCCAGATAAAATGCAAAGATATAGACTTGTGAGTGTTATAGCAAAAAGAAAGTTCATCTTCATCAAGTCTATTCTCGGAGAAAGATCCACAGGAAGAAGGAAGGCGTGAAGCCTTGGAAGAAAACCTTCAAAAGGAAGAATGATAGTACTAAACGTAGATTTATGCGGTTCTTCAAAAAGTCATCATGTTGGACCCCGTTTCCGGAGCCCAACGAGCATGACACATTAAACCTTGAACAAAGATCTGAGGGGTCATACACTGACTTGTTCATGAAAATTTACCCTTAAGATCTTAACTTGATTTGGAGCATGATTTCCATAATTCCCTTTTTAAAGGATATTCAATAAAAAAATAAAAAAATAAATTTTCCATTTTTGTCGTTTAGTGGGTCGGGTCGTGTGAGTGCACACGGTCTACCCGTGTTCTTCTCTGCCAAAAGAAAATTTCGTTTATTTTTAAATGAGTTACACGGTCCGTGTAAGGTTACACGGTTTGACCGCGTAACATTCTGACTTGCTTGACTGAGTTACACGGTCCGTGTAAGGTTACACGGTCTGACCGTGTAACTCTCTGCCAAGATTACCCGAGATTACACGGCCCGTGTAATTTTACACGGTCAGGCCGTGTAACTCTCTGATGACCTGAAACTCCCCAACATCCTTCATTTCAATGACCATTTTCCTCAAACACCTATTCTAACTCATTCATTCTTCAAACTCTAACTCAACCGTTTCATCCACGCAACCCCTTCACAAGCATTTATGAAATCAATTTCGACTCAGGCCTATCCATCATCTTCACTACTAACAAACATGACCATCTACTTACTCACATGACTTCCCAACTATTTCATGCAACATGAAGAACCACAATCAACACAATCATAATCGTTTCGGAATACCTTGTTAATTCATAATACATGCTTTTCATTCACTTCATAACAAAGTAGCTTACAATGCTTTAGTGGGCATTTCAAGCCCAATTACAATCATACTTCAAATTACAGCTTTTTGATTTGACAAAAAATGCATCTAAAGCATTGTTTACACAAAAAGTCATTTGAAAAGCCAAAACAAAATAATCTGGGAGAAATGCCTTAAGCTCATCCTTCAAGACCTTGCTCTTCACCTGGAGATTTGGAGGGGGTGAGCTTACGCCCGTGGGTAACATATTTATATTTATATAAATAAGCATGTTCTTTTACTTAGACATACATCTAGCAATTTCTCAATATGTTCATAACACATTCCTTGAGCAATCAATAAATCATGCATTTCTCACAATTCTCATGAATCAATCATTCATAAATCTTGCAATTTCATAATCATACATAGGAATCACAACAATTGGCTCGGTAAGTCCAAATTCATGGCAACCACATAATCTCATCAAATGATCTTATGTGGGCAAATCTTGAGGAGTCCATAGTGGATCATCCTAGCCACAATCGGGCAGGCGGGCGAAGCCTTTTCATGGTCGACGTGCACGTGACGTTTCTTGGGGGACTGTACCTTACCCATACAACATGTAATTCATGCATAACAAGAAAATTGGACAGTTCTTGTCCAACTCACTGTTTCTTAAAAATCAGATTTCTAATGCATCATTCATGTCTTTTTCATCATATTCATATAGGCTAGTTGTTCAAACCAACTCGTTCATCATCATACAATTTACAATTACTAACATCATGCTCACATGACTCAACATTCACAATTATCTAATAACTACAACAACAAGTATTTAATACAATCATTAATGTCGTGTAACAACCACAACCAATATTCCATCACAAACATTTAAAACAATTTACAAGTAGTTAAAACTCATTAATGTCATGAATTATTTAACATTCATTGCTTATAAACATAAAGATAAATATGTAACCCACCTTATAGACTTGCTAAATCCTTGCTAATGGAGCTCTTCTCCTTGCTATTCTTCTTTCTCTTGACCAACTTCATTAAAAACCAAAAACCCAAGTCAAGCTCAACTTAAATTGAGAAACCATACAACACCTTTCATGAAATTAATCTTAGATTCACTAAACCCATCATATATCTAAGCTTCTTCAACCATAACCCAACCAAAACTCAACATTAAAACCAAAGCTTACCTTAAATCTTCAACAACACAACAAGTTTCTTGGATCAAAGTGTAGCTTAGAACATTCTCCACCCTTTTTCCTCTTGGACTTTCTTCAAACTATCTCTTAAACTCTTGGAAATCCATGCCCTAGCACCAAGCTTTCTTTTCTTCTCTTTTCTTCCTCCCACGCACGAACTCTCTCCCTCTTTCTTCTCTAATTTTCGATAGCTTCACTCTCTTCTTCTCTAACCCATCTAATTTTCTCTTCTTATATATTATACTAACCTAACTTAAGCCCATTTGGCCCACTTCTTTATTTAACCTCTTCTCTTCTTATTTTCCTACTAACATAAGCCCATAACTTATATTCCTCTTCTTTTAATTCATTTGGGCCCAAGTATTTATTCAAGCCCAACTAATATATCTAACACATTAATTTCACCTAACTCATTACTTCTAACTAACACATTTATTACATTAATTCATATTACCTAACTCATTTACTAACCTTGATTCATTTACTTCATTAACTCATAACAACTAACTCCATCTTACTTAATTATTAACTTAATTTAATCTAATCATACTTTATCTCCTTAATCATGCTTAATTAATCATAAAAAATTTCGGGGCTAACACAAGTGGTTGTTTGTTTGGTGACAAGTGTAAGGCATGCAAGGAACCCACGTATTATTATGTTTTGAAAAACCTTAGGTAGAGTTATGGTAGCTTTGGAGCTTCTGAAGCAATTTCTGCTTGGTTTGTTCATCATCAAACATTGAGTTGCTCTTGATGGTTGCTTGCAAGTTACTCTCACTGCTGGGAAATAATGCTTAAGCAGAGGAGCTTATTGGATGCCAGTCAGACATTTCCAGACTATCCAAGCAATAACTTATTGGAGCGTACTGTGAGTCAACCTAGATGATTTTCTAAGATTGATCTGATTTGATTTGTTTACAATTCCAACATTATTAAATTGTTTGCGATTTGTTTATGAATTCCGGACTTTAAATTGTCCGAGGAGATCAATATTCAGGAATGTATTGGAAGTGCTTTGATTACTATGAAATTCTAAATGTTATGTGAATTCTCAACGAATATTGAATTCCAGACTTAGGTCCGATGATTATGAGTTTTGTTTGAGCATCATATGTGATTGCCATATAAGCCATATTCAGTTTTGATGC